>SNQJ01S0047863.1:46807-77110 GCA_010110895.2 Picea sitchensis | reverse complement strand
AAAATAGATTTGAGAAATTAATTATTGAAAATTGTTATGATATGCTAACAATTTGTTTGGTTGCGTGGAAATTGACAAAATTTCAAGAAGAATGGTCTTGGATATGGAAGGGGTGTAATCCCATAAGGAAGACTGATATCTATAGTTGAAAGAGACAAATATAATGAGTAGAAAACTCATGTTTGGGAAATTTTGTTTTCCTGTATAAAAAAGATTTAAAAATTATAATTGAAAATTATACGATGATGTCTCATATTGATTGCATGCATATGATGCAGATGGGATGATTTCCATAGGTTATGAATTGCTAGTGGAAGTCTAGCAACAAGTTGGCATTTGTCTACGCAAGAACACCTTGGTAAATGATGGATTGAGTGAGGAACTGTGTAACAATTAAAGGGATGCTTGAGCCTAGAGGGTGAGTACAACAAGAAAAAACAAGTTGTCGGGATTGCAAAAGAACTAGGTTGTCAGCCTTGAAGAGTGAAATCCTGTGTGAGTTGCATTATAGTAGAAAGGTTGCTACTAGTGATTTCCTGGTACTTTTCCTTGCAGCAAGTCCCTTGAGTTCTTAGTAGTGATATTCCTAGTTACTTGTGCCATAGAGACCCTGATAAAAAAATGGTGTAGCTTGATGAACTGAGGATAGTGAAGGTGAAACATTCCTTGAGTCAACCCTAATAAAAGGATGGTACATCTCAATGGACCAAGAGTAGTGAAGGGGGTACATTCCTTGGGTTGAGCCAGTGAAGAGGAAGAGAGCTGGTGGAAATCATGATAGTTGTAGGAGAATTCCAGTGGGTTGTGTATCTATATTTTAGGGTTGAAGTTCCTATGTATCCATGTTTTGGGGCCATAGCGCCTATGTATTTATGGATTTTGGGTCCAGAGTTCCTATGTATTTATATTTAGGCTGGGATGCATGTGTGATATTAGGTCGGAGAACCTATATGTTGATTAAAGGTAGGAGCTCCTAACATTATGATTGTATATACATCGTATGGTGTTGTACAATGAGGAAAGTGCAAAAATAAAGGGGAGGGGAACGTAACGTCCCTAGTTTTAGTGTCTGCAAAGTATAATGTAATTGTATAAATGTGAATTAGGATAGTGAGATGATATGATTGGGGCAAAGAGCCCATATTGATTAATATGATCGGAGGCCAAATTGTATATTATGGAAATTGAAATTGTTAATAAAAGTAGTAATCATTAGCTACGATATGAGAGGGATGAAAATGATGGGGGGCTATGATTCCACAAGAGAGAGGGATCCAAGGGGGGAATATTCATGGGTATTAATCCAACCTACATTCCTAAAATTATCATCTTTGTGTATAACCTTCTATTTGATATTGAGTGTTCCCAAAGCCAATCATTTATTTCATGTAAGAGGGTGGGTGTGAGGAGTTACATACCATATTTATTGGGGAGCATGGGAATGAAGTACAATCAACATTGGGAAAAGTGATCATTCAACTGGTTGGAGGAAAAAGAAAATTCGTATGGAGAAAGGAGACCATTTTTGCATGCAGATTTTGGATAGTGGGAGGGGAGCTAAGTGTTAGCTAGGAAGAGCACCAACCATGTTTTGTTTTAAGGTTTCTATGGGTTGGCTATGTTTTGTGTGGAGAAAGAGGCATGTGTGCCTATAAAATCGGTTTTAATCATGTAGTGCATTTTCTTCTTGAGGAAACGGCTCAAGAGCCTTGTGAAGTGTGTTGTGAGCACTCTTGAAGTAGTTGAGAGTTCATGGAGTCCTCAACTGAGATATTCCTAGCCAACCGAGTGCACTAGAAGCCCTTATAAATGAATGGTACAACCCGAGGGGCTGTGAGCAGTGAAGGGGGTACATTCCTTGGGTTGGGCAAGTTGTGGGGAAGAGAGCTGGAGGATTGGAACTATTGTGGGAGTAGAACTTGGTTGTGGGGTTGTTGTGTGTTAAGAGTGGACAACTAGAGATCCAAATCTCCTTGTGAACTCATAGCCTCATCTCAAGGGTAGTATTTTGTTGAGAGAAAATGAACAACAACGCTTATGGTTGGGAGGTTCAACCTTCGTACGTATCTAGTTGGTTAATTATTAATAGATAAGTGTTATGTTGTTTTTGTTATGAAAATTTTGCTGTGTAAATGATTGGATGTTGTGAGTTTCTTGTGTTCTTACTGGATGCATTCATGTTTTTAATATATATTGTTAGATGCATGTTAATTTATGGGAATGTTTCCCCTTGGTTTTATTTTATATGTATGGGGAATTTTCAAATTTGTATTTAAAAGGATAAGTCATTTTCCCCAATTACGAGACTCAAATTGAAAGGTCGGGTATGTTACATGAAACATTTATCACATTTGAGATAGTCTACCAAGTCATCAATAAGAAGGATTGGATCATTATTATTGACTATGATTTTTTTCATGGATCTATAGTCAATAAAGAGTCACTATGTCCCATCATTCTTCTAAACCATCATAGTTGGGCTCCTATNATCACATTTGAGATAGTCTACCAAGTCATCAATAAGAAGGATTGGATCATTATTATTGACTATGATTTTTTTCATGGATCTATAGTCAATAAAGAGTCACTATGTCCCATCATTCTTCTAAACCATCATAGTTGGGCTCCTATAGGGTGAGGCACTTGGTCATATATGGCCCTTTTGTATTATCCCATGAATTTGTCACCTGATATCTTCATTCTCTAGAATAGAGAATCTATACTAGGTAGAGGGGAAAATGGTGTCAAATATATTATGTACTTTACCTAATGTGCGAAGGTACTCCTATCACAGGGAGGAGGGAAGGGGTGGTCACCTTAGAAGTCTATCAAATGCTATTTCAATGCATCCATGGGTTATTTATTATTATCAATATATATTTTTATAATGGTGAATAACTAGGGGTTTGAGGGGACTTTAAAATTATATAGAACTCAAATTTTTAATTATCGATACTATTTATGGTAACAAAATGGTAAAAGCACAAGGGGATATTAATCATTATAAATTGATTTACCACTAGGGGACTAGATAAATATGAGGGAGATGTGTTAAATTATAAAATTAGGGTAAATTTTTATAAGTCCATGAATGCACATGTTTTGAAATTATTTTATTAAATTGCCCCCTAATTCTCATGGGTGAGGTGAATATGCCTTTGTACTTTTCCACCAATTTATATACTTGTTTGTGTTGTATCCCAATCAAAACTCTTGAAGAAGACTTGACAGTGGTGATCATGTTTCTTTCTTCTTGGGGCCTAGGAATAAAGGGAACAAAGCTTCCAAATTGAGAAATCAATTTCTTGCACTACTTAGTAGTGATTAGAGAGACTATGGTAGTAGGGGATACCATTGGTACCCAATAAGATTGATATCTTAGGGTGATGATGACACCATAGGGTTTGTAATGGTAAAGAACATGACACTTCCATATATAAGGAGGACAAAGCAAAATATCAAAAAATTCAAATGTAGCTACATCACATAGTACCTTGTTTTTGAAGGAATTTATACTATTTCTTATGCAACAATGTTAATTGATGAATATAACTTAACCATCATTCAATACCTCAATGATGTATGGATGATTATGAAGCATCATTGAAGAATTGTTATTTTGACCATTTGTGATAATATTAATTTATTTTGGTTTCCACTCTCAACAATGAAATGTAGAGTCATCCCCTTTATCTACATGTCTTGGAAATGGTAACACTTTTCCAGCAGAAAAATTTCTCAATTATATTAAAATATAATTTTCTTCACTTAACAATATTACAAAAGCCTTTTCCATCATGAAAAGTGTCATGTATCTAGCAGTGATCTATATCCTTTTATATGAAAGAAAAATTTCAATGTCATACATTAAACCTCATAAGAGCATACAAGATTAAGGGAGTAGTAATAATTGAACTGTAAGGTCCAAAAAATACAACGAGAGTCACATAACTATATCTATATCTGGAATACAAAAAAAGTGAAAATTATGTAAATATATATCAGCCTCCAAGATTCTTAGACATTAGGAGTTAATAGAGATTTAGAAAGTGTGTAGGGCCCACATGCTCATCTAACCAGTGATTATAAGTGAACGTGTCGACTTGTTTCTAGAGAGTAGTCTTTGAGAGGGCATCCTCTTCCTTGTTATGCTCCCCAAATGTATGCTTGTAACTGATGTTCTTGAAAGAAGAGTGCAACTCTCTAATTATGTCCATCCAGTCCAGAAGTGAGGAGACCTGGAGCTTTCCTTTTTTGTTTATCCAATCAATAAAAAATTTAGAATCCCCAATGATCTGTATATCCTCGATATTAAGTCTGGAAGACAAATGGAGGGTTTCCCAAACCCCCAGTAGCTCCTCCCTAGTATTGGTACCAGGACCATAGTTGAAAGTCCAACTATAATATGAGTTCTTAGAAATCCTTAGTAAGCCTCCTTCATCACTTTGTTGACCATCTGATTTTGCAGCACCATCAAACCATCATGTAGTCAAACCCTTTATGATATGTGTCTTTTATTTTACTTTGATAGTTTCCTTTCTCTAGTGAGCAACTTTCCAATTTGAGTACATACCAAGAGTTTTATAGACCACTGTTGTTGAGGAAGGCACCATGTTTGTGAAGACTTTGTTGTTTCTTTCCAGCCATACAAACCAAAATATTAATGGAGGAAGAGATCAATGTGATCTCTCCTTTTTTCTCTAGTTATCAAAACATTCTATAATGGTGGTCCCATCCCAAGCTGATGTTAAATTTTGATCAATAGAAATCTGATCCCAAACCTGTCTTGTGAAAGGGAAACTGACGAAGAGATGGAAAACTGTCTCGACCTCCCTAGAGCAGAGTTGACAGATGTTAGGTCCAACCCAACCTTTTCTTTGTAGTGTGTCCCAGGTGAGTATTCTATCCTCAATGGCTAGCCAAATAAATAGTCTAATTTTCTGTGAAATGTTCCATGACCGTAGTTTTTTCCTCCAGCCAACCGTGGTATGTATCCAAAGTGAATTTTTGATAGTTGTATAAAGATTATGTACATAGATACGACCCTATAAGTCTCCCCCTATCCACAAGAGATCATCCTCTTTTTCAAGAAGAAATATAACAAAGCTCATGAGATCCCTGCAAAACTTGTCCCATTCCAAAGCTAGATCAACTGGGAGGCCAATGTCTATGCTAGATTTCCAGCAATTCGATATGGACCCAATTCTGGAGTTGTCTTTTGCTTGGAATAGGTAGTAGATGTTTGAAATGTGTAGCAAATTTAGAAGTAGGGGAGATAAAATGGAGGAGGCCCCCAGTCCCAAGATGCGATCCTTACCAATAATGATGGAATGTCCATATCTAGGGATCCATGAGAGCCAATGTGTAATCATAAATGATGATCTTACCAGATTTCTCCAAGTATGTGATGTCGATCCCACAACAATTGATGTTGATCTAAACCAAGTGGCCACTGAATAGTATGGGACATACTTGTCTTTAATGATAGTATGCCAGATACCCTCTTTAGTTATCACACACCATAGCATGTTTGCATCCAGTGCTTTATTAAATTGTAGTATATTTATGAGTCCCCAGCCTCCTTTGTGTTTTGGATTTGCCAATGCATCCCAGCTATAGAGATGAAGGTGGTTTGATTCAGAGAAACCTGTCCAAAGAAAATTGAAAGCTAATTTCTTGAGCTTGTGAAGTACAGTGACAGGTATTGCTTGTAAGGCCATCCAGTAGACTGGTTTTCCTTCCAGTACTTCTTTGATGAGAGTAAATTTACCTCCTAAAGAGAGCCAACGGTTGCACCAATGTCCAATCCTTTTTTCACCTTAGCCACCAGCCAATTCCAATCAAATATTTCATATGAGTCTGTTTTTATAAAATATCCAAGATAGTTGAGGCCTGCAAAGAGTTGCACAAATGTATGGGTAAATATATCTTTAAGTTGGTTCAGTGTTTGTTCCCGGATGTTGGCATAATGGAAAGTTGATTTGGACCAATTTATCTGCAAGCCAGTGGCCCTGCAGAAGGTGTGTAGGATGCTCTGGATTTCCTCCCATTCCTGAATGGAATCATTAGTCATAATAAGGATGTCATAAAAAAAAATAGATGTAGGATCTTTACAATCCTAGATACTTTAACTCTTGGAAGCTTTCCTTGCAACTGACCATGTTTTAGGAGTAGGCTTAAGCCTTTTATAACCAGAATGAACAGTAGAGGGGAGAGAAGGCAACCTTGCCTCAGTCCTCTACCACTATGAAAGAAGGGTGAGGTTTCCCCATTAATAAGAACAGAGAAGGTTGCACTGGATACACAACTCATAATCCACTTGATGGTTGTCAAACTGTAACATGATTGAACCAAAATCAAGTGTAGGAAATCCCAATCATTGTAGTCAAAGGATTTTTTGAGATCAATTTTAAGAATTAGAGCCTTTGAGTTTTTTTCCTTAATGATGTGTAGACATTCTTGTGTCGTGTTGATGGCGTCCAATATATATCTACATTTTAAGAAGCCCAAATTTTCGCCCGACAGAGATCTCGAGAGGACTGGATTTAGCCGATTTGTAATAATCTTTGCGATCAGTTTGTATCACAAATTGCAAAGTGCATTTGGTCTGTAACCACCAAAAGATGTAGGTTTATTTTCTTTTGGAATCAGAGTTAGGAAAGTAGATTTTAATGATCCATACATTTTTCCCCTCAATCTAGAATCTTCTACCATTTCTAGAAGATCATCGCCAACTAGCTCGAAGAAGTGGAGAAAAAATTCGACTGTCCAGTCGTCCAGACTTGGGATTTTATCTTTGGAAAATAACTTTAAGACATCTCTAACTTCATATAGTGAATAGGGACATTCCAAAAGGTAAGTGTCCTCCAAAGTAATCGAGCGTGGGAAAAGACCAACCACCCTAACCGAATCTTGAATTAAAGTATGATTAGTTTCCCCATAGAATGATTTAAAATGGTTTGTTGCTATTGTTTTTAAGGCCTGTTGTCCCTTGTGGATGATTCTAGAATCATCATTGATTTCCCAGATATGATTTTTATTTTTTCGAGAGCTTGCATAGCGATGATTTTTTTTTTTTTTATCACCGCATTTTATCCAGATAGCCCTGTTGTGTTGGCGCCACATAGATTCTTCTTCCAGAAGGATCTGATTATGTTCAGATTCCATTCTGAAATGGTAACACTTGCTTTTGCCTCCCCTCGAAAGGAAGATATCTCTTAGATGATACATGAAAACATATTTAAAGGAGAATCTAATAGTTGTGGACTCACGGTCTTCAACTTTATAGATCGTGCTTATGATATTATTGAGATAATGCTTGTGATTCTCGCGATCACATTGTGTACATGAGTATGTTGGTATGTTTATATTCATGGCATGCTTACAATATTCGTTAATGGAATACCAACACATGAATTTGGATCGAATGGCAACATGGAGTGTATGAGGATGCTTCAAGAGATGGAAATGAAATATGATGGAGAAGAGGATACGTTGAAAAAACCAAAGAGAAACATATGCTAGAGAAGAAATAAGTTGTTGACATAAGAGAGAGCAATTTATTTATCTACCAAAGAGGAGAGAAATTTGCAAGGAAAATGTTGTAGACTAAGTGACGAATACTACAACGAGTGAAGTAAAAAACTGATGAAGGGGTAACCTTGATCTAGTAATTTTTATTTTGTGAAGAAACCAACAAAATAATTAATAAGAGGCAGTCTATGTGTGATTGTTGTTTCAAAGAGAGGGGAAGGTGTGACATGTTGAGTGGGGACTCCATGTTGTGTGGTTTCAAGCACTAAATATGTTCATTACACCTAGGCACCATACTAGACTATAGATAGAAAGCAATTGAAGATGCCTTTGCCAAGACATGGCCCAATGTTGACGATGAAAATGATGTGAAAGAGACATAGAACAATAGTTGTTGTAGCAGAAAGAAAGATGTTGCAACAAGAGAATTGCAAAAGAAGACAAAGAATTGTAGTGGGAATTGAAGTTGTGATTGAACCTTGTAAGCGTGAGGACATGCTCTTTTTAATCACATAGAGATCAATGTAATGAAGTATCATCCCCACCAATAAGAATATATCTCTTAGAGGATTCATGAAGACATATTTAGAGGAGAAGCTAGTAGTAGTGGCATGCATTATCATTATATTGTTTGGGGGATGCATATTTAAAAGTCAATGTAAATACACAAGCAAGAGAAATTTATGAGACATCAAGATTTATGCAAGATTTTTGGAGAGTGGATCATGGATTTAGTTCATGTGTAAGGTAAGGCATTGTGTTTGTGAAGCTATGACATTTTTTATGCCAAATTGACACTGATATTGAAAGTTGGTGTTATGTTCAAAGACGATGTTGCAAACAAAAAATTATAAGAATTCTCTGGAGATTATTCCCATTGTCCTTAAAATTTTGTGCTTATGATTTTATAAGATGATGCTTTTGATGCTCATGATCACATTTAGTACGAGTACACTTGTAAGTTCATATTCATGACATAATTCCCATTTAATTAAATTTGGTCTTATCACCTAGAATCTAAGTCGTGAAAGTGTTAATATTGGATTTGAAAGTGTGATTATCGAGTTCCCAAACTGTCAATATCGGATTTCGAAAGTGTGAATATCAGATCCAAGAAAGTGAAAATCAGATTCTCAAAGTGTCCAAAAGTGCTAATTTAAATTCTAAAAGTGTAAATTTTGATTATGAAAATGTCAATATCAAATTCCAATATTAATGTAGAACTTTTTATTTATATATGTACATGCATATCACTATGATATACATTTCTTAATATATCAAAATTTAAGATAATTAAAATAGAAACAAGTGTTGTCATTTCATTGAAGAGTTATTTTTATAAATGTTTAAAGCAATATACAATAAGGATCCATACGTATAAATGAGGAGTATGAGTTAGTCTATCACCTTATTTGTAAACATTATAACTATATTAATGTAGAAATATTCATAAATCCCACATCCGGTGACATGAGAGAAGAGAAGAACTAGACTTCAATAGCTTTAACTCAAGCAATATATAAATAATATTTACTGATGATTTATGAGTTCTTACATGACGATACACATCATTAAAAAATGACAATTATGGAAATCATTTTCTCAAATTAAGGCTCATTCATTAACATCTCTCTCAATCTCGCCATTATATTCCATCTATTCTCATTGTTCCTTAATCATTGCAAATCGCTTCCTAATTATTTTAGTTTTTTTTATCCTTTCCATATTGCCTTTGATTATCATGCCCATATAATTCTATTCACATCAATGAATGTTGTTCCTTCTCTTCCAACATCCCACTGTTGAGTTTTATTTAAACAATTTTTGTATAAGTCTTTGTTTTTGCTCATCGTTCTAGTGGAATTGCACCATCAAACCTCTACCTTGTATGTCTCAATAGTATCATCCGAATCTAAGTGAATATCTCAATAAACATTTCTCTTTACCCTACCCAACCATATTGTGTAATGCGGGTTTGATGACTAGACTATGAGTGTGTATCCCTTGATAACATCATCCTTTTGAGGGAATTTATCTTTGGTCTTGTTACATAGAGGTCCAATGTAGTGATCCTCAATAGTAACACCTAGCCATGGGCATTTGAGGTGGTTGTAAGGCCTTTTTGTCACTTTGAATCCCAATAAGTTAATAAGGTTGTGATTATTTCTTGTTATAGTTGAGGCCATGCCATTTAATTGTTCTATTCTTTTCACCTTCAACATGGAGCCTACTTTTTCATCCACCTTTTTTTTCTTTTTTTTCTTGTTAGAAAAGGTGTGTCATACACCTTGTAGTTAATGGTTTTAGAAGATGTCAAAATTGCTATAGGTTTCCAACCCCAAGTTATGGTAGTTATCTCATGCAAGAAGTAATGTTTTTAGTAAAAGACAAAAAAACATGCATTAATTGATTTTTTTAGTAAAAGCCAAAAATTAAGCATGGAGGAATGATTTGTCGTAAAAGCCAAAAATCATGCGTGAAGTATTATTTTTCAATAAAAGACAAAAATTATTGTTGGTTTCCAACATATGGAATTATAAACCATAAATGGTTTATGGTTTCTTTCTGCTTATTTATTGAGTTCTTGGTTGGAGGTATTGAGAGAGAGAGGTTATTGAAGGTACCATTATGCTAGCAAAACTTCCCTAGAACCTTTTGTTGATCACTCCTATTAAGAGCACAACAAATTTGAAAGTGTATTGCAACCTTTGTTAGTTGTTGAATAATGCATTGATCTTGCTTTGGAATGTGGGGTTTTTATCCCAAAAGGATTTTCCCTGGGAAATAACAGTGTAATGGTTACATGTTTTTGTGTTATTTTTTTTCTACAAGTGTTTGTTTAGAGTTTATACACATTCTTCTCTCATTGATTAGAGTAGGAACCGTATTCTACACTTCTTCTTCCTTTAATTTGGCATTAGAGCCTAAACAACTCAAATCCTAGGTGTTAGGGACACGGGTTTTTTATCTAATCCTGGTTAAAGTGGGAGCTTGTGTAGAAGAAAACCTTGTTGTAGGAAAATGGTGAGCATGTCAAGACTAGAAATGGAGAATTTTAATGACACTAACTTTGATCTATGGAAAATCAAGATGGAGGATTTTCTCATAGATCCATATCTAAGGGTTATAGTATCTGGAACCAAACCCTCTACTATGAAGAATGAAGAAAGGATAGTGTTGGAGAGAAAGGAAAGAAGCGTTATCAAGATTTGTTTGTCAGATTCAGTGTTATTGAGAATTTCTAAAGAACCCACTATGAAAAAACTTTGGGCAAAGTTGGGAGACCTATACCAAGCTAAATTGTTGGTTAATAAACTTGTTTTCCAAAAATAAATTGCACACCTTGAGAATGGGTGATGGTGATTCTATATCTGAGCATTTGAATATTTTTAATACCATTTGTGACCTAGTTGATTGCAATTGGAGTGAATATGGATGAGGAGGATCATTCCAATACCCTTTTGTATTCTTTGCTAGATTTGTGGAACAACCTAGTAAGGGCCATTGGAATCATTGTAAGGAATTTAGTGCTTGATGAGGTCGTGGCTACTTTCCTCTTAGAGGAGATGAGGTGAAAGGACTTTTAATCCACCAACATAGACTTAGTTGTTCATGGAAGATCAAGACAAAAAGAAAAGAAGAGGGAGAATGGAATATCCAAATCCCATGAGAGATAAGTGTCCTGGAAAGTCCAAGGAAAGATGTTGGAACTGCAACAAGGTTAGGCATTTCAGAAGAGACTGCAAGGAAGAGATAAAGGGAGAAAAGAAGAAAAATATTTAATTTGAGGATGAATTTGAACAATCTTAACGAGAGGATGGTGGAGATGCCTTTGTTGTGGCCTTGGAAATACATACATGTAATATGCAACTAGAATTCCCATCAAGAATGGTTTTCAATGTATGAGAAATATGATGGTGGGAAGGTATACCTCAATGTTGATTCTCATTTCATCACAGTTTTTCATGGTAGGGTCTTGATTATATTCCTTGATGGTAGAGTGAAGGGATCAATGGATTTATGCACATTCTAGATTTTTCACGGAACCTTCTATTAGTAACGACACTTAATGATGTAGGTGTGCAAGTTTATTTTCTCTAATGGAGGGTGTAAGATGGTATGTGGATCTATGGTGATCACCAAGGGTGTTCATGTAGTAACTTTGTTTCAACTTGATGCATGCCTTGTTCAACGTAATAGTCTCTAATTCCCGTAGAGAAGAGATCCATAGAATATATATCTTCATAATCAAAACCAACAATGAAGAGGAGTGTTGTATCTACTCCTGATGGTCATGCTTTTGGGTGCCAAATGAACTCTTCCTTTAAAGAGAGAGTTACTAGTGGAGAAGATAATGTTATGGCACTAGAGAATGGGCCATATATGTGAGAAGGGCATGCAAGCCTTGAAAAGAAAAAAACATGTTGAGGGATTGAATAATTATACTCGTGAATTTGACTTATGTGAGCATTTTGTATATGGAAAACAGAACCATGTTCAATTTTATTCTAATTCTCATAAACCTTTTAGGTTGTTGGACTTGGTTCATTATGATTTATTTGGTCTTGTTAAAGTTCCTTCGATTTATGATTTTTTGTATTATGTATCGTTCATTAATGATTATTCTAGAAGGACATGGGTATATTTTCTCAAAATTAGTAAATACAAGGCCTTTTGTCGGTTTAAGGAGTTTAAGGCTCTCTTAGAAAATTAGACTTGTGGGAAGATTAATGTAACACCCTGTTTCCACCAGGTTGTAAATATAACTATATTAGCCAAGAGACTGTGGCAAACTCAATATGTGTGAATATTTGATTGGATGGACCTTTGTATAAAAGGCAAATGAATGTAAATTATGTTATTTACTAAGAAATGGATAAGTGTTGCATGATTGTTGGAAAGGGGGGGGGGTGTACTAAGAAAGACCACGAATGCTATGAAAGAATGGTGAAGGGGACCAAGAATGGTTGTGTTAACCTTCACCAAACCAGTACCTTACTAGATTTAATTACTCAGGACCAGAACAATCCTCTGACTCAGAAATGAATTACAGTCACGCTGGTAGGTGGGAAGACCTCCTCAAGAGTTAATGAGGGGATGGGGAAAAGTACCCATCTGTAAGGCTTTCAGACCTGCCCACAGACTGGAAATTTGGGCCACACACAATCTTGTTGAAGAAGGAAAGAAAGGAAGGTGTGGTGGGTTAGAGGAAGACCTACGAAGAGCGCAAAGATGAGAGATTAAGCTCTTGAGTTCAAGGAAGAACTGAGGAAGGAGTGTTCTGGTCGCAGGAAATGGCTGAGAAGGTTACGATACGAGATGATAAACAAGGTTGGTCCTCCTTCCTTGGTATCATGTAAACCACTGCCAAGATCCCATGGGAGTAGGAGAGTAACCTCCATTCGTACTGTCGCTGAGTCAAAAGAAAGGAATTTATCGCAGAGCATCGTGCTCTAGCTTGGGGGTGGCTAGTCGTAAGTCCATTAGGAGTGACTGAGTTTGTAGTTGGGAGGAAACATGCACCCCTTTCAGCAATCGCTTCACGTTATTTGGTTCTAATAAGTATTTTCCTTGTTTTATGTATTGATCTGGAATAATGGATGAATGCTTGGATTTATACATATGTGTATTTATAAATAACTTCCATGTGGAATGGTTATGAAATGTGTATGCCTCCATCTCTTTGTAAACTTACATTTCTGATTGATAGTCTATATGCCCATCTTAGATCCTAAGGCTTCTTGGGACATAAGCTTGTAGATGACTGAGATAGGAGGTATCATGTTGACCTGAACCTGTCCATCTAAAGAGGATACCTCTTCCAGAACCCTGCCGGGTGACCAGAATTCAAACCCAAAGTCCTTAACCATTTCATTATAGATCTCAGGAAGAATAGCGAAACTCAAGCCTTGAAAAGAGGAGGTATCTTCGTTAGGAAAACGAACGGACGAGACCCATTCGAGAGGACCCATATGACCAATACCTAGGAACCTTGGACTAAGCCTACAGAAGCTAATTCCTCTTGGGTTCGGAGCTCCGGATGTCCGAGACTTCGGAGTATGTTCGACCTTACTAGCCTTNGGCGGTTCCCCAGGGGTTAGGTGGACCCATCCTGCCAACTAAACCGGGAGAAAAAAATTTGAAGGTCGGAGTTGCGAAGGGCCCAGAGCCGTAGATCGAGGGACCCTCCAGGTTCTTTCCCAGCTGTTGATTTATCGAGGATGCGTGGCGCTAGCCCCTTAAGTTTGGAAGTCAAGAAATTAGGGATATAAGAGGAGGTTGCACCACAACACTCCTAAACGTTGAATCCCCAAGGTAACCAAAACTGTAGATCTATAAATCTACGTGGTTGGATCTCGACCATGAGATCTGGGGAAGGTTAGAGGCTTTTCAGTCTGGGGTGATGTGGTGTAGTGACATCACCCAGGGTGACGTGGACCCCATATTGATGTGCCCCGTGTCACTCTAACCCCTCCTACATGTCGGTTCCTGATATGTGTCCGCCTATACAACGTGGTTGGTGAACTGAACAGGACTCCGAGAGTCTAGGACTTCGGGACTCTGGAGGATCTGAGATGTAATATAGTAGAGAGACTGAATGGTCCGAAGGCAGGAGCCATATGGTGAGATTACGGGACTTCGTAAGTTAGGAACTCTGGGTGGTCTCATGGGTAGACAATAAATAGGCGGTAAGTGCTAAATCCATCCATAGCTGACATGGGAAGAAGAGAGTAACTCCAGTCATGAGATTGAACTGAGGATGGTCTTCCACCATGGAGGAAGGAACTTGGAAATAATATGTGTGAGGTGGATCCACGCGGGCGCCATGTGGCCCTCAACCAATAAATGCTCAAAGAACTTCGGAGAGATATATCTGTCAGTTATGGGCTTAGTTATGAGCATGGAGACCATGGTTAGAAAACTATGGACGATTAGAGTGTAGTAGAAACCTCGAATGAAGGACTTGATTGCCTAAGGAGAACGGAAGTTTGAGGCCCCATCCCTAGGAAATCCCCTCATGGGTTGGGTGTGTTACAATTAAGGTGTTGAGGATTGATAATGGAATTGAGTTTCATTTTGAAGAGTTTGATATGTTCCATAAGGAGAATGACATAGAAAGATATAATACAACTCCACATACCCCTCAGAAAAATGGAGTTGTAGAATGTATGTACAATAGGAGCATGCATAGTGAAGACGACTTAGAGTAGAATTTCTTAGCAAAAGTAGTTGCTACTACATGTTATATGATAAAAAAATCTCCTACATTATCCCTTGTGGACAAGACCCCTATGGAGGTTTGGATGGGAAAAAGGCCCTCACTTCAACATCTTCATGTTTTTGGTTGCGAGGCATATGCTCATGTGTCTAAGGAGAAACGACCAAAGTTGGATAAAAAGGAAATGGAATGTATCTTCATCAGCTATGTTGTTGGTGTGAAAGGGTACAAGCTTTGGGATCCTATTGCTGATCAATTTTTATATAACACAAATGATTTTTCAAATCATTTAATTGTTCACCCATAGTTGTGCAACCAAAAGAGGATGAGAAGAAGTCATTTGTTCATCTACCACTTGTTATCACATGAAATCGTCAAGGGTCACAGGTGACATTCATGAGCACAGGCGAACAGGCGGGTGCAGTTTTCCACGATGGAGATCCCTTGTGCATTTCGATTTAGTACCATCTCTAAACGTGGTTGGAAGGATTCCATAGTTGGCAGGCAGATAAAGCTTTGGCGGGGGCGCTAAAATAACAGGTGTGCCTAGATCACAGATCGCGACCATATCAATGTCCACAAGTCATTTCGGTGCCGCAACATGCCCGAGCGTTAAAATTCCTTGAGCGGGCCGAAATACAAACCGCGGTATTGCGGGAAATCTGCGTGGTGAAAGTTGGTGCATTTTGGGCCCAAAAGCAGTGTGGGTCCAAACCACTTTCAACGGCCCAGAAATCACGTGCTCATCTAGTGCTGAATCTAACAACAACACATGGTCACCCTCTAGTCATCAAGTTGCATCACGATCCTGAGGATAATTCAGTTAATGAACTAGGAGTGGTAGTTGAAACCTAATTTCACTCCATAAATAGAAGGCATGGAATCTCTGGCCGAGACAAAACTGTCAGCCTGAGGTACCACGATGGATGGTTTTTCCTGCAGGGCCATATTGATCTGATTTTTTGTCTGACAAGAGGAAACACGCACACTCTGACAGAAGGATGCACAAAAGAAAAGCCTTGGACGGGATGGTCAAATGACTCTCTTAGCGGTTGTCCATTGATCTGGGTATAAATAGATTAGTTCAATATTTTTTTATGGTCGTCAAATGGTTGAGTAGAGCTCCCTATTTTGTAATATTTTGATACCAGAGTTGTTCTCTGGTTATGTATGAGACCTGATACTTTCTCATTAATAGAAGTCATCTTCTTTCATCATCTTGTTTACTTTTGTGTTAAAACATTCGTGCATGGAAGATCCAGATGAGGTGTTGTAGTTGTATTGTAATGGAGGTTTGATTATAATGTTGTTGTGACCTGTTTCAGTATTTTATTTCGTTTTCTTGTTTCCTCTTATGCTTAAATGCTCGTGCATGGATGATCCAGATGATAGTTGTATTGTAATGGAGGTTTGATTATAATATTGTTGTGATATATTTCAATATCTTAAACTTGAGTTCAAGAGTGCTCTTGTGCCTGAGTTTTTCTTCACCAAGATGCTTGAAGGCCGAATGCTCATGGCAGACTTGTCCACCTTTCTCACTAAGTCTTCATTTTTCTCACCTTTAGCCTTAAACCACTGACTGAAGTTAATGAGGACCTCATTTCCTTATGCATTGCTTGTCCATTTTATGTGTTAAAACATTCTTGTACTGAGCTTTGTCCATTTAACCTCCATTCATAAACCTACCTCCACAAAACATTATGATGGGTGTTGGGCTTATCCTCCCGCAATCTGAGGGTGACTCTCATCACCAACATTCATTGATTCATTTTCAGGGAAATATTTGAAGAAATTTCCCTGGGATTGAAGGACAAAGAAATTCTGATTCTGAAGGTGCATCAGAAATCAATACCTTGAAGAGTGCAACTTGTACTTGGCGACTCCATTGTTTCAGTTGTGCCTCCCAAAGGCAGACACATGAGGTCTACTCCACAGCTGCCTTTGGAAACACTTAAAGCTGACCCAGAGAAGATTATCAAGAAAGGAAATACCTCTCAAGAATAGATTTCAGTTGTTGTACTAGGTGATTCTGGTAATTTACATGATTCTTCTTTTAAAACTCCAATAGTTGTATCTAATTCTCCTTTTATACCATCTGTTGGAGTTTCCAGAAGTTTATATTTTGAAATCTTTCCTATTGAACTTCCCCTTCTAGTCTTCATTTGGAGGGAGAAATTTTTGAAACCCTTGTTTCCCCTGATATTGTAAAGTGGTTTAGACCTAGGAGCTTAGAAGATTTTCCCACTATGGGTTTTCCTACTCCTTCTCCTATCAAATTTGTTGTATCTAAAGAGGAGGGGACATATTTTCCTTTGAACCCTATACCATTCTCCTCCAACACTCAATTGTTTCCCCTTTCCTCTAGAAACACAACTGCATACCTACCTATCCAAACTCCATCTCCCCCTTGTTCTCCTATAGTTCACATCCCAATGGCAGGTGATAATCTTCCTAGAAATGGGATGGATGCCATAGTGGATGCTAGATATGCCCCTCTTGTTTTATCTCAACCTATGAATTCTCTCCCAATTGGAGACTACGTTAAGTACATGCCCAAGTTCATAGGGGAGGAAGACATAACTGCAGAAGAACACCTTTCATCTTTTTATAGTTATTCATATAATCTTAACATTGAAAATGAAGATGTGTGGATGAGAGTTTTTGTTCAGAGCCTTGATGGTGAGGCTAGGAAATGGTTTAGGGGTTTGAATCCTGGATCTATTGCTGGGATTGAAGCTATGGATGATTCATTCTTGAGATAGTGGGGGGATAAAAAATATTTTCTTTATTATATTACAGAATTTGGGTCACTTAAGAGAATAGAGAGGGAATCTATTTCAGACTTATCAAAGAGGTTTAACAAGATGTACAATAAGATTCTCACTTAAATAAATCCTACACAAACCTCTGCCAAGATTACTTATGCTAGTGCTTTTGACCCAGAGTTTTACCTCCTGTTGAGAGAAAGAAGAGCTACCTCTTTAGCTCATATGAAAGATGCAGCCCTTGAAGTAGAATCTAATATATTGGCAGCTGACAAACTTAGGAGTAAATATAATAGAGACAGAAGAAAAGGTAGGGTTGAATATTCAAACTCTGATTCCTCTGTTGCCTACCCTCAAGTAGATGAATTGACAAAGCTGTTAAAATCACTTTCTGCAAAAATGGAGAAAATGAAACTTGAAGGAAAGCAGAGCTATAAGAACACCGTAAATGTTGATAATAGGGGTAATTTCAGAAGACCCAATAATTCCCCTTGGATCATCCAAAGAGATAAAAGACATGGGGATAGGGATGATAAAAAAATCCAAGCCCCTCTCCAAAATAACCTGGTTACTGATGAAGAAGGAGAGGAAGAAGATGTTGATCCTGAAATCCATTGTCTTGGTGACACCTCTTTGTCTCCTCATTTAACCCAATCTGCATATGAAGATTCTCTCATGGATATACAACTAAATGAATTGAGCAAAGGGGAAAGGACCAGTGGAAATCCAAATAGATACAACCTAAGGTCAAAGAAGAAAGAGTGAAATCCTAACATTCCTTATTAGCCTACTAGAACAGAGAATCTTGCTAAGGGTGTGGTAGCTAGCAACAAAGAAAAAGAGGCACAAAACCCCCAGACAACGGTTAATATTCCTACCCCATAAGTTAAGGATATTTTGAAGCCTCCCTCCTCTTTTATCTTTGAGAATGAGATTCAAAAAATTAAAATCCATGTACCTTTTTTGGAGTTAATTAAGAATGAGGAGTTTGACGGTACCTTTCCAAAATGTTGCAGCCTTAAACTTCATCTTATCCCAGAGATTCAATCAACCTCCAAGATGAAAAACCAGTTGTCATACTAGGACCTTTGGTGGAGGATAGGGATGACTCTTCCCCTCCTTTCTATACATCATTGAACATTCATGATAAAGTGTTGCACAATTGTTTGATGGATTCAGGGGCATCTCATAATCTCATGCCTAAGATTGTCATGAATGAGCTTGGGTTGGAGGTTACAAAAACCTACCATAACCTATACTCATTTGATTCCAGGAAGGTGAAGTGTCTTGGGGTTATCAAAGACCTGGTTGTCTCCTTGTTTCAATTGCCAATGAAAAATGTGGCCATGGATATTGTGGTGGTTGATGTCCCCCCTAAGTTTGGGATGCTCTTGTCTAGATCTTAGATAAAACTGATAGGAGGGACTTTGCAGATGGATCTCTCGTATGCCACCATTCCTATGTTTGGGGGGGGACATAGAAGGCTTTATAGGGAAGTGCATCTTGCTTACATTATCAGTGATGAAGTAAATCCTACCAACCACCCCCTTTTTGCAATTGATACTGATTTAGGAACCAATATGTTACAACTCATTGATGCTCCTCAAACACCTATTGAAATTAGAAAGAAACCTATTACCTCTTGTGAAGATCCTCCTCCTAATACCTCTATTTGGAAAACATTTTTTTTATGGAGCATCTTCTAGGGAGAGTGTTGGTGCTGGGGTAGTCTTTATTTCCCCTATCCAAGAGACCATATCTCTGTCTTACAAACTTTAATTTGAAACAAAAAACAATGTGGCAGAATATGAGGCTCTTGTTTTGGGTTTGAGGGCTGCTAAAAACATGATGATTGAAGAGCTAGTAGTGTTTGGAGATGCTGAGTTAATTGTTCATCAAGTCAAAAATATGTATCAATCTAAACACACCAGGTTGAGGACCTATAGAAATGAAGTCTGGGATCTTGTTGATAGTTTATTCTTGGCTTTTAATATTTCATTTGTTCCAAGAGAGGAGAACACTATGGCAGATTCCTTGGATGTCTTAGCAAGTAATTTCAGGGTTCATTTGCCCCCCAAACTCAAGTATGGTGTGGAAGTAAAGTAAAGACCCTGTATTCCTGACAATGTCAAACATTGGAAGGTTTTTGAGGACGATATTGAGATAAAAAGATTTCTTGAGACTGTGGATGATTTTTTTGCTTTACATATTGATCAAGATTAGGATACTGAAGAAAGCCCTCATGCTGATATTTTTCTGAATAAAATTGTTGACCATAATATTGTTCAGTTACCCAGTAACCATATTCCAAAAGGACTTGTCCCTTTGGAGAGGTTGTTTGATAGGAATTATGTGGTTGTAAAGATTAAAGGTTCAATTGAAACTGTCGATGTGATTGAATGCAATTTAGGAACAAAAGAGGATCCAAAGTATGTTCAATTGTCTAGCAGTTTGTCAAAAGAAAAAAGAGATGAATATGTTAAGATTTTAAAGGAGTTTGTTGATGTGTTTTCCTGGAAATATGAAGATTTAAGAACATATGACACAAACATCATTGAACATAAGATCCCTTTGAAAGAGGAAACCAAGCCTTTTAGGGAGAAACTCAGACAAATAAATCCCATGCTGCTGCCTATTATGGAAAAATAAGTGAAGAAGTTGTTGGATGCCCAATAATCATTCCTTTGAGATATTCAGAATGGGTGGCTAACTTGGTGCCTGTGAGGAAGAAAAATGGGGAAATCAGGTTATGTGTTGATTTCAGGAATTTGAACAGAATCTCCAAAAAAGATAGCTACCCCTTGCCAAAGATGGAGCACATTTTGCAGAGAGTGACTCATTCATCTAGGATGTATATGATTGATGGCTTCTCTGGCTACAATAAGATCTCTATCCTGCATGAATATATAGAGAAGACAACCTTCACTACTCCTTGGGGCACATTCGTGTATGATAAAATCCCCTTTGGATTGATGATTGCAGGAGCAACCTTCCAGCGAGCCATGGACATTGCCTTTATTGGGGAGAAAGAAAAATTTGTAGTCATCTATCTGGATGACATTACAGTGTTCTAAAAATCTCACAAAGAGCATTGTCATCATTTGAAGAAGGTCTTCCTGAAGTGCATAAGGTTTGGTCTCTCTCTTAATCCTAAGAAATCTTTGTTTTCTATGAAGGAAGGTAAATTATTGGGGCACATTGTGTCAGCAAAAGGGGTAAGAATTGATCCAAGCATAGTAGAGGCCATCCAAATCTTATCTTTTCCTAGATCTAAGAAAGAGGTTCAGTCTTTCTTGGGTAAAATTGATTTTCTAAGAAGGTTCATCTCTAGCTTTGTTGAATTAGTGAAGTACATTACAACCATGCTTAGAAAGGGAAATGAGGTGAAATGGACTTCTGAGGCTTGAGAAACTTTTGATTAGATAAAAAAAGGCCTTGAATGAAGAACCCCTACTCATCTTCCCTGATTATTCCAAGGATTTTTTGATATTTTCCTTCGCCTCATTTGACACATTGGTTGTTGTTTTGCTACAGAAAAATGCAGAGGGGTTAGAGCAACTTATTTCCTTTTTCAGCAGAGCATTGAGGGATGCAGAAAGGAGATATGATATCATGGAGAAGCAGGCATATGCTTTGGTCAAATCCCTCAAGGATTTTAGAATATATGTTCTGCATTCAAATGTTGTTGCATATGTCCCTTCAGCCTCAGTGAAAGAGATATTGATCCATCCTAACATAGATGGGAAGAGAAGCAAATGGATTGTTAAAATTATGGAATTTGACCTTGAAATAAATCCAACTAAATTGGTGAAAGGCCAGGGTTTAGCCAGGTTGCTGGTTGAATCAAATTGCGAAGCTTTTGGGGTTAATTTCATGAACATTAACTCAGAAAATCGTCAAGTTGAGATTATTGATAAAACATCTAATGTCATCCCCATCTTGGCAAAATGCACTTGGTATAGAGATATTATATATTTTCTATAGAAGTTACGGCCTCCTTATGGCTTGGACAAGAACAAGGTGAGAGATTTGAAACTCAAAGCAATCAAATATTGTCTCATTGATCAGGTTTTGTATTGGAAAGATCCTCTAGGAGTTATTTTGAGATTTCTGGATCCACAGGAAGCCCAAAGGGCCATAACCAATTTTCATGATAGCGTATGTGGGGTACATCATTTCTGGAGGACTATAACTTATAAGATCATTAGAGCTGGGTATTTATGGCCTAGCCTTTTTACTAATGTTTGTGCAAATATTAGAGCTTGTGTCAAATGCCAAAAGTTTTCAGGAAAGCAATAGCTCAAATCTTTGCCTTTGAAACCTATAGTGGTTTCTGGACCTTTTCAACAGTGGGGTATTGACTTCATTGGAGAAATCCACCCAACCTCAAGTGGTCAGCATAGGTGGATTTTGACTTCCACTGATTATTTCACCAAGTGGATAGAAGCCATTCCTACAAGGAGTGCCTCCCACAAGGTAATCATTAGCTTCCTTGAAGATATCATGTCTAGATTTGGTTGTCCAAGCAGGATTATTACTGACAATGTTGCCTCCTTCAAAGCTAAACCATTGATCAAGTTCTGTGAATAGTATGGTATTGCATTAATCCATTCTACTCCTTACTACCCCCAAGGAAATGGTTTGGAAGAGTCCTCTAATAAGAGCCTCATAAAGATCATCAAGAAATTGTTAGAAGACAATAAGAAACCATGGGACTCAAAGATAAAATTTTCCTTATGGGTTGATAGAGTTACAACAAAGAGGTCACTTGGTGTTTCCCCTTTTCAGCTTGTGTATGGGGTTGAGGCTATATTTCTTACTCATCTTGCCTTGTCTGTGGTAAAATTCGTTCAGGACTACCAAGGAGAACCTGATGATATGGTCAGGAGGATACAACATATGTTATAAGTACAACAGGATAAGGAGAAGCTACTTGATAAAGCTCAGGACCATCAACATAAAATAAAACGAGCCTT
Organism: Picea sitchensis; assembly: GCA_010110895.2. Taxonomy (NCBI): domain Eukaryota; kingdom Viridiplantae; phylum Streptophyta; class Pinopsida; order Pinales; family Pinaceae; genus Picea; species Picea sitchensis. Next base: position 54,614 of record SNQJ01S0047863.1, on the reverse strand, counting down.
TGACAAGAGGGTAAGCAAGGAATATTTTCAGCTGGGTGATCTAGTGCTCAAGTGGGATGCACCCAAGCAAGACAAAGGAAAACATGGTAAATTCAAAGCCTTGTGGATTGGTCCTTTTAAAATTTCTAAGGTATTTTCAAATAACACCTATAAATTGCAAAACTTGGAGGATTCTGAAGTTTTTGGTGGCCCTATCAATGGGCACTTTCTAAAAAAATATTTTCCTTAAGCCATGATTGGCTTTCAATCCATTGTAAATACCACTTTCTCTTTGATTTTTGTTTGAATAAGAGACTCCATGACCCAAAAGCTAAGGAACTGAAACTGCTTGTTCTTGGCAGCTCACAAAGAGCATGTCATCCCCTGTGGAGCTAATTTTATCACATGAAATCATCAAGGGTCACAGGTGACAGTCATGAGCACAGGAGAACATGCGGGTGTAGTTTTCCACGACGGAGATCCCCTGTGCAGTTCGATTTAGTGCCATCTCTAAACACAGTTGGAAGGATTCCATAGTTGGCAGGGGGATAACTATTTGGCGGGGGGAGCTAAAATAATAGGTGCACCCAGAACACAGATCGCGACCAGATCAATGGCCACAAGTCATTTCAGTGTCGCAACATGCTCGAGTGTTAAAATTCCTTGAGCAGGTCGAAATCCAAACCGTGGTATCGCAAGAGAGCTATGTGGTGGAAGGTGGTGCATTTCGAGCCCAAACGCGGTGTGGGTCCAAACCACTTTCGAGGGCCCTGAAATCATGTGCTCGTCTAGCACCGAATCCAATAGCATCATGTGGCCACCCTCTAGTCGTCAAGCCACGTCCCGATCCCGAGGAGAATCTAGTTAATGAATGAGGACTAGTATATGAAACCTCGATTCACTCCATAAATAGAAGGCATGGAAGCTATGGCTGAGGAGACAGAACTGTCAGCCCGAGGTACCACGATGGACGGTTTTTCCTGCAGGGCCATACTAATCTGAGTTTTTGTTTGATAGGAGGAAACACACATAGTATGACAGAAGGATGCACAGACGAAAAGCCTTGGACGGGATGTCCAAATGACTCTCCTAGTGATTTTCCACTTATCTGAGTATAAATAGATCAGTTCAATATTTTGTTATGGTTGTCAAATGGTTTAGCAGAGCTCCCTATTTTGTAATATTTTGATACCAGAGTTGTTCTCTGGTTATGTATGAGACCTGAGACTTTCTCATTAATAGAAGTTAGCTTCTTTCATCATCTTGTTTACTTTTTTGCTAAAACACTCATGCATGGAAGATCGAGACGAGGTGTTGTATTTGTATTGTAATGTAGGTTTGATTATAATGTTGTTCTGAACTATTTCAGTATTTTCTTTCGTTGTCTTGTTTCCTCTTATGATGAAATGATCACGCATGGATGATCCAGACGATTTGTTGTAGTTGTATTGTAATGGAGGTTTGATTATAATATTGTTGTGATATATTTTAGTATCTTAAAGTTGAGTTCAAGAGTGCTCTTGTGCCTGATGTTTTCTTCACCAAGTTGCTTGAAGGTCGGATGCTCATGCCATACTTGTCCACCTTTCTCACTAAGTCTTCCTTATGCTCACCTTTATCCTTAAACCATTGACTGAAGTTAATGAGGACCTAATTTCCTTATGCATTGCTTGTCCAGTTTTTGTGTTAAGACATTCTTGTACTAAGATTTGTCAATTTGACCTCCATTCATAAGCCTACCTCCACAAAAAAAATTGATGGGTGTTGGGCTTATCCTCCTGCAATCTAAGGGCGACTCTCATCACCAACACCACCCAAGACTAAGAAAGCTAAACCAAAAAATAATCTAGAATTTCATATTGGACCTAATGAGGATAAGAGCTCAAAGAGTTTGTAAGAGGAAGAAGAAACTCCACCTCAACCTTTGAGGAGTTCCATTCCATAAAGAAGGAAACCAGATAGGTATAATTATAGTCCACCTAATTTCAAATGTATATTTTCTTTATCAATTACCACTGATGATCCTAGAACCATGAAAAAGGAAATGAAGATGGAAAACAATGAGTCATGAGATTGGCCATGGATGAGTTGATGGTTGCACTTAGGAAGAATGATACATGGGACTTGGTACCATTGATAGATGGAAAAAAAAACATTGGATACAAATGGGTGCTCAAGAAAATATCAGTTCATATGGAAATGTTGAAAAGTACAAGGTGAGATTGGTTGCGAAAGTATATTCTTATATCAAGGGGATAGACTTTGGTGAAATTTTTTCCCCATTTTCTAAACTGACATCTACTAGGTCCTCGTTATCTATAGAAACAACTTTTGATTTAGAGATAGAACATATGGATGTGATGACAACATTCCTACATGGTGACTTGGAGGGGAATATATATATGACTAGCTAGAGTGCCATATTAAAAAAGGTAAAGAGTCATTGGTTTCAAATTAACAAAATGTTTGTATGGTCTCAAATAGTCACCTAGAATGTGGTATCGAAAGATTGATTATTTTGTCTTGATTTTAAGATTTATGAGATCCAATTCAAATCCTTTTGTATATTACAAATAGGATAGTGGTCATTTTCTTGTTATCACTTTGTATATAGATGATATGTTATTTTTTAGTAATAGTAGGGATGTGATTAGTGATTTGAAGTCTCAACTTTCAACATATTTTGACATGAAGGACTTGGGGTATGAAAATGATATGTAAGGAATGGAGATTAGGAGAGATAGAATGAACATAAAACTTTGGTTGGGATAGAGTAAGTATGTGAACTTTGTGTTGCAACATTTTCACATGGTATATTGTGTACCATTGAGTGCTCATATTTCTATGGGAACTAAGATTTTAGTTGTGCAATGTCCTACAACACTTGTAAAAATGGAGGATATGGATTAAGTTCCTTATGCTAGTACAATTGGTAGTTTGATGAATGTTATGGTCTGTACCAAGCGACACATTGCCCAAGTATTGAGAGTCTTGATCCGTTCATGGCTAATTCCAGACATGAACATTGGGTTGTAGTGAAGAGGGTCTTCGAGTATTTGTAGGGCACTTCCAAGTATTCCATTTGTTATCATGATGTTATTTCAAGGGACTATGACTCAATTAGGGTTTTGTGGATTCTCAAGTATTCCATTTGTTATCATCAAGGATGTTATTTCAAGGGACTAGTGACTCAATTTAGGGTTTTGTGGATCTCTAATTGATAGAATATATATATATATATATATATATATATATATATATATAAGCAAGCGAGGAGATATACTAGATGAGGAGATATACTAGAGGATATGTGTTTTGGTTGTTTGGTAGATCAATGAGTTGGGTGAGAAAGTGATAGGTTGTGGTCACTTTGTACACTACAAAGGTAGAGTATATGGTATCTACTCATGTCTATACAGAGGCCATTTGGCTATCTATGCTCAGATGTGGGGATAATTCAGAGAGCTATCACAGTTCAGTGTGATAGTACCAATGTTATTTGTCTAGCAAAGAACCCGGCCTTTCATACAAAGACAAAGCATATTGAGATCCAATACCATTTTTTTCAAGACATGGTAGAGGATGGAAAGATGATACTAGAGAAAATTGACACTTTGCAGAATGTTTTAGATGCATTGACAAAGTCGTTGAGCTCGAATAAGTTCAGGTGTTGTTGTGAGTCTATGGGCCTCATGCCCCTAGAAATTAGTTCATATTTTGATGAATTCTCCCTTGTGCTTTTGCAAGGTATATGACAAGTGGGAGAATGTTGGGAAAGGTGTAACGAACCTCCTCGCTACGACAACAACTCTGATAACAGGTGCAATTTTTATTTTTAAAGTGTGTGCATGCGTGTAGAACAGGATCAGACACACTTGACTCTACGTCACCACCCGATGACTAACCAGATGCAACCACGATGATCACAACAAGAAGACACAAGGAGCACAACAAGTAACTGCAAGCATTAACGATCATAGACATAAGGAGGAATCCATAACAGTAGATTTTACTATTTCTGCATAGGAAAGCAGGGCGTTTAATCTTAGTTCTCTGCTTCAGAGAGAGAAGGTCAGATAGGCTCCTGGCCGACTGCTCAGGCAGAAACTAGTAACCCGACTACGAACAGACGCAAGCAAGGCGAACACAACCAGACGACATATGACGTACAACAGTAACAACGAGAAATAAACGACCATAGACATAAGGCACACAACAAGTAACTGCAAACATTAAACGACATACGGGGTTATGTACCGCACAAACACATATGGAAGAATCCATAGTAGTAGATTTTACTATTTCTGCACAGGAAAGCAGGGCGTTTAATCTTAGTTCTCTGCTCCGGAGAGAGAGAAGGTCAGATAGGCTCCTGGCCGACTGCTCAGGCAGAAACTAGTAATCTCTGTCTGGTGTGTCGCAAGAGTGGAAACCCTGCCTTTAAAGGGCCCGAGACTCTTGATACGGCACATGATTCTTTACACAAAATAATCACACACACAGACTCATATACTAGGCTACATGGAGGTGTCTACATCCCGCCCGACACAAGCAGACCACGCAAATAACTGATCACAATCAAGTACAACATTAACAAGATGAACAACTACGTCCCTTACGGAAGGCGCGCGACAAAGGATTCTGACAATGAACAACCAAGTTCAACATTATTTTAAAAATGATCAACTTTCCTCATTTACCAAATCTTAATAATTTATGGTACTTAGTTCAAGGTACCCTTCATTTTATAAGTCATCAAAACGCTAAAATTCCTTGGCATTGTAATAAAATGACGATGTCATCACATTTTATGATATCTAATACTAACATTCATTTTATTTTATAAGGAACTAACATTACCTTTACTTATTGCAACAATATATTATATTGAAATTACTCCACACATATTACAATGACAAGAGATTTCGGCAAGGCACCAAGGCCATGACATATTATTTCAATAACTTAGCAACTAAAAATAACCACTACATTACATTGATAAGCTTCTAACCCACACACTACCTTTTAGTTTATGTTACAAGATCTTTACTCTCACATGATTTAAAACAGTATATCATAGTGACACTATCTTTACAACTTACAATAATGATCTACTTACATAAGCAGCTTCCTTCCGTAATTGAGTACATAAATCAACTCCTGCTTAATAATTAATTAAAGAAATAACCCTTCTTAAGGTAAATAAAAGATCCACCATAATTACTAGCATTAGTATTAATATCCAATGGCATTAACATTCCATAAACGATAAAGAATTTAAAATTAGAGCTACTCTACTTACCAGCATTAATATTACCATTCCATATTGATAAAGCTTTTAAAATTAGAGCCACTCTACTTACCAGCATTAATATTATCATTCCCTAATTGATAAATCATTTAAGGTTAGCGGCCCATCCAATTAGTTATATAACTTAATGCAGTCATGCCAATCTAAAACTAAAAAGATGTCAGTAGTTTAAAATAAAGTAAACGAGGCATTTAACATTAACATAGAGAGCGAGGCATAAGTGTATTGATAACAATACACCTGGATTTTATCAAGAGCAATAACTTGGCGTGAATAATTACGCAAAAAGGGTATTTGATAATATTTGCTGCCAGGTAAGGGCATGATCTCAGGGCGAGGGTTAACTCAGGGATTTAATACAGATTCATTTATCTTTTACCGAAATCAACCTTCAGCCGTTGGTGATTAGGCTGGCAAGGCGTCCAGAAGGCGCAGGGAGTACAACTGTCTAAGGGCTACAGTTTCTGCAAAAATTACTGCCAGAAAATTAAATTCCGAAAATCCAACGGTCACTGGTCTACTGCCCAGCGACTGTCATTCCTCCCTTTAAATTAGTGACTGCCAAAAACCAGCTGTCAATTCAGCTTCTATCATAAGCGTCAAGGAAAGGTTCCCCAACATAATCACTGGATTACATCTAGGCGGGGTTAGAGAGTTACCCAAACTATGCCACAAATCAAGGAAGGGACGCGACCGGTCTCCCCTCTAATAGGTAAAGGAGATCAGTGGATTTCTTCACGCACTGTCAAGGATATCCATCTTCACGCTGAACTAGTTGATAGAAAGATCAAGGAGGACGACAACACTACACCCTGGATCTACCCGAAATAGGAAGGCAACCAAGAAGGGTCATCGGCATAAACAAGCAGACGTCCTAACCCTTCGCTGTCCCCCAAGCTACCCAGGCGGAGCGGTGCACACAGAGGCATGAATTTCAGAATTAAAATCACTGTATCCCAACACTACGAAAATGCCAGAAGAGTTATCTTCTGCAACCAATCTACCAGGAAGAGAGGGCCAGACAAATCAGAGACGAAATCTTAGATTTAGTCTTAGAGATGAGAGTGTCAGGGACGAAACTGCCATTGAAACCCCGTTTGTTCTGAAAGTACAGGGACGAGACTGCCAGGCGGTCTCTCATTTGGAAACCCGACATTAAATGACATAGCCCACGCCTATTCTCAAAGATGAACAGAATCTGGATGATCCTCATCCAAGAAATCCCACACATTAGAAGTACACAGGGACAAAACTGCCAGTGAAAAGAAATAGACAGAATCACCATTTCTCATCAAGCACGAAATCAAATCTTTATCTTTAACTGTTGAAAACATAGGTAATAAATTCAAATTGCGGATGTAAGTGACAGAAAAATATTATTATCTCACTAACAACGGAGGCAAGCAACTTAAATATCATAGGCGAGATGGCCAGTTCTGATTGCAAACTATCATAAGCAAAAATTTGAGCAACACTTAAATTCAAAGGTCCATTACCAATTCCTAATTGAAACTTCATTTCCTGAATTTCACAGCACCCAATTTGAACCTATAGTGCACATCAATCGATCCAGACCCTAAAGACGTTACATACATGTGGACTCAAATTTTCGGCATACAATCTTCAATAACTGAAACATACATGAGCATTTAAATTTTTCATTTGTTTTAATTCCAACATTCAACGGCAAGGGAAGTCACACATCCGGATTGTTCGGGATACATGAGTACTGCTAAGGTGTTCGCCCACCCCAGTGATTAAAATACATATTAATTTAGATCAAGAATTTAAACATAAATGTCCAGAAATCGATTCAGACTTACAAATTTCGGTCCCAATTCCCTCTCTATAATTTCTGTCGTGAGAATTTTCAGACACAAAAAAAACAACTACAACCTCAATAATACACATACAGGTCTAAGTTATTCACCCTACACAAATTATCATTCAACCTATGGGGCGTACCTTTGCCTGTTCGCCTACTCCGAGAGTCGCCGCGCGCTCCGTGCCACTCCCGCTCCCCGACCATCGAGATCTCACCGGTACCTCCCAGCCAATTGCTAGGGGTACTCTACTTCCCCCTTAGCCCCCCGAGCCACAAAGGGGCCACACACTATCCAGATGGTAGTCTAGCTTCCCAGCTCACCTCGCAAGGCCGAGCTACCACTCCTAACCGAGCTGGAAAATCCCAACTCCTCACAAGCAATTAGTCAAGTCACAAATCTGGCAGCGTAACGTTACGCTAATAACCGATCCCCTTTTCCTCCTCATCTCCCTTTCTTTTATAGAGTTTTGAGACACACCAACTTTCCTAAATCACATTTATTTTAAGTTTTAATGAAAACCCTCTAAAAATTCTCTGTCGTACAAGTGGCATTCATCCCCCACGTTTCTCCAAAATTATTTTCTTTAAATTTATTAAAAGACTCATTTCCCTCACCCACCTAGAGTCGCTCCTAAAATTACTCCTAGGTGTTCCTAGATCCCCTTACATGCTTTTAATAACTTTCCCTAAAA
>SNQJ01S0047863.1:0-46797 GCA_010110895.2 Picea sitchensis | reverse complement strand
AGAGAGAAAGTAGATCGAGTTCTGTGTGCATGGATCATCTATGTTTTGAATGTTAATGCACCTTGAGTAGGCTACGACCATATTGTATCTCACTATTTTGCAGGAATGGAATGAAAGAATAAAGTATGAGCACATTTTTTCTCTACATATGATGGGTTATGGTTTGAATTTTTGTGTGTGTTGTATTACTCTTTGCATGATAAATGAATGAATGACAATCTTATGAAGGATTCTTATCTATTTTATTCCTTCACACCCTACACAAGACCTAGATCTTTAGTCCTTGACTAAAGATTGAATACGTTGGTTCCTATGGGTTTTTTTTTTTTTTAAAGATTATTGAACCTTGGGTCTCCAACCCCCCAACCAGAAGTAAGAACCAACAAATGGTTCCATTGTTGGGACTCAAAGGTTTTTTATTGTATGGTGAAGGAAGAAAATAAGGTGGAAACCTTCCAGGAAGAAGAAACAAGATTGGATAACTAAGAAGGTGGACGAGTTCACACGATGAGAGACCAAGAACCTATAGATCAACCTGTTGAGCGGTATGAATGGCATGTCAAGTAGCTAATGGAGAACACCCGATGGTAGGTCCCAATTAGACCTACTCTCATCTAGGGTAGCGTTTATGACCATTATATGGGAATGTTTTCCACTGAAAGTTAATAATATTGGGGAAAAAACTGAATTGCTTCCACGAATTTTGCTTAAGAATTGATTAAATTCTCTAAGAATGGAAATGAAATTAACTATCATAGTCTATTTCTACCCTGTTTTAATCTATCCCGATCAAGAGAAAAACTAATCAAATGGATACAATTAAAGATAATATTATTGACAACAGAAATAGTTCATGTCAACAACAACATATTAAAATAATGACATTGTAGATTTAATTACAAATACTTGCATATGAAACCTGTAACATCATTGTTTTATTCATTAGAAATCATAACATCATAAGTAGTCCAAACACTTAGACATATAAAAAATTCATATGACAAGTAGTCAAGAAAACTTAAATAACAAACATATGTGTAGAATAGTCCCACATGCATTTGACAACAACCATGATCTCAAAGAGCTTTATTCTCTTTATATATCCCAAAATAATAGTATCATCAATATATACAATGAGAAAAATCCCCTCTTCTTGGTAGAGTTCTCTCTTTTATAAAATAAGAGATACCCTTTACATTTTGTAACTGTCATCATTTTATATGAGAGTTGCACCTTATCGGTTCACATGCCTCAATTAGGTATATAATCTTAATTTTAGAGAAAAAAGGACCTTTGAATAATAGAGAATTTACAATGTTTTATTGGATTTTATGTTATCTCTATAAACCTTACATAACTCGAAATTATTCAAAACTATGTCTACTCTGCTAAGCTGCAACTTCTCCATTTGTAATTCACCATCACAAATTATGGTCGTTATTTCCAGTTTTATGTCTTGTTGAATTCTGCTGAGGTAATCCTTTGTCAATGTAATCAACCTTGATGGCTTCATTAAATATCTGTCGAGGATTTCTTTATTTATTTCCTTGTTTTTTTCGATGACATCTTTAATGCTATATCTTTCTATTTCTACTTCTGCAATCCCCATAACACTTTGGGCTACTTCATCTAAATTTTGCATGACCCACATTCCATATTCTTTTAACTAGTCCTCAGAACAATTACATAGCTTCTCGCATGCCTTGGTAGCTAACTATTGGGATTCTTCAATGTCTTCTAAAAAATATTTCCAAGCATCAAATAGCACATGATCTATCAACTTTTGTTTGTCATTGTATTTTGGCAATGTACTTGATGGTTCTAGGTATACACGTTGCCAATTTATCATTTTTTCAAATGTCGCTTGAGCCTTCTTTTACTTGTATTTTATTTCATTTGTTTGATCATTCAAGCTGATTTGATCATCCATGTATGTGTGAATGTTATTTAACACACAAAACATTCCACTTTCACATGTTTTAGCTCTTCATTCACATTATTGGCTTCTTCTTTCACAGTTCTTATGATAATTGTTTTTTATTTTATCATTTTCCTTTATCACATTTTTCAGTTTTTGTTTTTCCTACTCAAGCCCAAGGATATTATGTCCTTGTTGTTATGAGAATCTAACAAGTTCTTGACATTTTTTTTCTAGGTTGGTTATTTCCTAAGTGTGAGATGTTTTTAATTACTCTATTTCCTATGAGTGTTTCACCTATAGAGCTTTCGACATCTCTTTATGTAGTTTCTCAACTATGTTGGCTTCTTTTCTAAATTCAATATGCATACTATCTCTTTGACCTTTCTGTTTCTCTTCTAATTCATTTATCCTTACTTTGCAAATATCTAATGTCACACTCAGCTCACATATTGATATTGAGTTGGCCCCTGCAAATGCACTCAAAGCTGAAGCGTTCTCCAAAGTATTAACCTTGGGATCTAGACCTGATTTCCATACAATCATCTTATCAAAAGAATATTTGTTGAGGTATGTCTCACCTCTTTTTATCTTAATTGATCTCTTCTCAATACCTTTGGTCAAATTGATATAGTAATATTCCCCAACAACCACTACAACATATTCCAATTCCAATAATTGGGATGAAAATGAAAATTTTATTGGGATTGATTTTAAAGGAGTATAGGAATGGATAGGTAAGTTCACTATTGTAGCACTTGGGCTCATTTCATTGTTCCTTATTTCATCCATCCTCCTTTTCTTCTACCTTTCAACCTCCTCAAGGTTTTCTTCCCCTTTCTTCCTTTCTTCTTCAGCTATTCTTTTTTATTCTTCCTCTTCCTCATTTTTCCTTTTCTTATTGGATTTAACTTCTTTCCTCTTCTTTTCCTCCTCATCTTTTTCCTTCTTCTTTTCTTCATATTCACTTATTTCTTTGGCTTCTAGCTCAAAGTTTTTATTTCTTTCCTCATCGTCCTTTCTAAATACTTTTTATTTTCTCTTCTTCATCCCTAAGCAATTTTTCTTTTGTTGGTTCATCTAATAATCTATTCAATACTTCTTCAAAGAAGAAGGCCCCTTTGAAAACTTATTCTGCAAAATTCATATCGTGAGCCACATTGTGTACCAGTCCTATAGATTTGATATGATCTTTAACAATTTATTTCATATCATGCCCTTTTGGTTCTCCTGTGCATAAACAAAGTGTGTGAAGGGCTTCAACTTATTTTCGAGCATGAGGGCCATTTTTAAAGTGAACCTCCCCACATTTATTGGGAACCTTGGCCATAGTTTTTTGTTGCTTTCTAACAAGAAATATGTTATTCCTGCTTCCACAATCTGATACACAATTTCCCTGGCCAACAATTTATTAGGAACATATTTTAGCAGAATATGTAGGGCATGTGTGCATCAATAAATTCTAACATATGTATAATAATTCCTCATGTACCAGTCAAAAATATCCTTCAAGGTTGTTATGGCTCCTTGATATATTCTATGGGGTGGATGGATGAATATTATGATGAACAGTGAAACTAGGAAATATTCACATATATCATAAAAATACTTCTTATAATTTATATCCCATAATTCCTAAAAGTATATATGTACAAACAAGATTGCATTCCCATCCTAAAGCAAGAAAATGAATCAAAGAAAAAACATCATAAATGAGGTAAGAAGGCATGTATAAACTCGGTTTCTTCAATTCTAGAGCTTCCCAGGCATTCTTGGATATGTTGAAGGTGAAGATTTGAGCCCAGTTAAAGACTTCCCCTTTTTCAACCATACAATGAACCATATGTGTCCATTCCATCTGGCAATGCGTGCTAGTATATTCACCAATATATAATCTTCATATCATGGCTTCTAGTAATCAATAGGGTCTCTTCAAATACTGCATTTAAATCAATTTTTCACTTTTCTTGACATAATTTATCTCTTCTCCCCAACATTCTTCCTTGATTTCATCAAATTCAATATGATCTTCCTTGAATTTATGTAAGAATGGTTTATTCATGGATACCTTTGATTCTTGTAGATGGTACCTGTCGTGGATGTCCCCTGAACTTAGAGAGGATATGGGGACTTTGAATTCATTCACTACAATATTTGTGTCAGCATCCAAATGCGTGAAAACCCATCTTGCAGCATTGTTGTATGGAAACAATATCGGGTGAGAAACTATGGCATATATCCTTCTTTTCTTAATGTTGTGATACACGTAAATATCATTGTGTTCTGCGGGAAAATCTTATGTGTTGAAGAATATGTAGATTTTGTCTCACATAGGATAATGATCTAGCCCATTGAAGTAATTTGTGTCGGACATCAACACATCACTTGGGTTTCTGGATGGTGAAGGTACATTTGTCAGGGGAAATTTTCCCTTTCTTGTCTATGGTCGTGACATTTTGTTGTCTTTCTTTCATGCATCACATAAGCTTGCAATAAGTTTTTCTGAAGGTTAAATTTGAAGTAAAACAACTTTGAAACAGATCAAATGTGTACCTAGGAGATTCACTATTTTGTAGAGTAAACATATGTTAGCTTGGTGATTTAGTTAAAAAAATCTTATTTTGCACTTTGGAGTCTCGTATAAAGCGTGATAAGGGTCTCAATTTAGGTTTTAAGTGTTTTAAACTTTACCCAAACCTTCTTCATTTAATATGAGTGGATTATAGTTGGTATTGGGTGAGGAAAGTACAACACCATTAATGCTTTCAAGGGGAATCTCCTCAGACTCATGTAGTCGGGTTATATTTTCAGAATAATGTTTTTTAAGGTGTTACCTTGGAAGATGCTTACTCAATAAAGTTGTCAGAGATGAATTATCAGGAGAGTGAAGGCATCAGACAAGTCATTCATGACAACACCCTTTTGATAGTGTTGTCGAAAAGGATTTATTGGGAGCACACTATCAAGATGGGGTTCTCAAAAAGTGTCGTGGATATTAGGCTTTTCGAGGAAGAATCTTTGTGGAATATCATTGATTCAATATCGTGAATCTTGTCGACATGTGTACTCTAAAGGAGAAAATTTACGTGTTTGTATCCTGGTATAACTTGTCAAAAACCTTTATCAAATCCCCAACTATTTTTATTTAAAAGTTAATTTCGCGTGATAAACATGTCAATCCTTATTGTCTTTTGATTAGTTCCAAAAATTTATGCTTCCTCAGATATATACTTTAGAGGGGAGCTATCGAAATATTTGTATGTCATCATATCCACGAAAATCCGAGGAAAAATTTATGAATTGTTTTCATTTCCGACTTCGGGTGATGTGCTAATCGAAGATGATAATAATAATGTATGCAATTGATTTTAAGATGATTATCATAGGACCTTATTATTCTGTAATAGAATACCTTTTAATATAATGTCCTCAGAACATTATATGATAGGGGCCACGACGAATTTGTGTTCATGATAAATTCGTCAAGAGAAATACATTAGATTCCTCTAATCGGGAAGATGTAGTCTCATGGGAGAGTCTAATACATGGGATCCCAAAAAGATGTACACGATAGGTCATTGAGATTTGATTTTCAGAAGGTAGGCACTTGAAAACCGTGTTTGTGGTTCCGATGGGATAATCTAATAGTGTTTTTGGGAAGCATTCTTCGACTTATCCTTAGAGTCACAACAATATCTGATCAATGGTGATACTTTAATGACTTTGTATCCCGATAGGATTTTGAGAGTATTTTACATTAGATCACAGTTGTCACAGAGATTGTAGGATTCTTGAATGCATCAGATATCTAGACGAGGAGATAGTTGTGGAATAAGGTGAAACTAGAAGCTCAAAATTCATGAGACTAATCGAATATTATCATGCATTACTTCCTCTACACATCCTACAAGGTTACTAGACATAATCAACCACATTGTAATCATAGTATGTGTATAGAAGTTTAGATAGGGGTGCCCATCGATTTCTCCCAAGATGGAAGAAATTGAAGGGTTTTGTTGCAACTACAACAAATGGAAATTCATTGGGATGAACCAATTATCTATGTCCTTATGATGGTCTAAGGTCACATTGGAGTTTGGAAATGAGGTCCTGAAGAAAGTGTGACACCTTATACCATGGGTTCCACATCATCTAGTTTTCCTTTCGAGAATGAACAGTTAATGGGAACTCCATGGTTTTCTTCCAACCATTCTTTGTAAGCCAAAAAATGGAGTTAATTGATTAAATGAAAACATGATTTCCACCTTTGTTGGGGTATGACACCACATTGAGACTTTTGGTAATTGGTAGTAAGCCAATTTTTTTTCCTCATCTCTCTTTTCCAGGCATTGTTTTGCTACCAGTGAGCGTCCATAGCCCAGACGAATTTGCCTCGGTATAATAGAAGCATAGCCCCACTACTAGCAAACATCCATAGCCCTGATGGTTTTACTTATACTTCCCACACAATTTAGTTCTTTCAACTTCCTTGTTATTGTTCATGCTTTATTCACCCTTTTAGATTTGTATATAGATTTTGCTTTTGCACAATAAGGTGTGAAGGAAGCGAGATGATACAAGAGTTTCTTAGATATGTAGGATTTTTCAAAAAATTATGGTCACCATGGGATGACCTTTAAAAGGCATAGTAGGATTACCTTTTAATGTGAATTGGATGAAGCTTAGAGATAATACTTGCAAGGAAAACCCGTAGGCTCTTAACCCATTACGTGTAGGCTCTGAAAACTCAACATGAGAAAAATCTATAGCAAGGCGTGGATCACAATTATCTTTATTCTGCTATGATCATAATTCCAATGGGAACACCCAAGAATATTATCAGGACCAAGAGATTTTTTAATGACTAGGCTCCCACGATTTGACTTGTATAACCCTGCACTTCCTGATACATGAATTCAAAGTAGTTTTTTTTTAATTCTTGAAAAACCTTGAAATAGATGTTTAGAGAAAATTTAGCTTTATCTTATGCATCATATAGTATTTTTATGAAAGCACATGATTCAAGTCGGGAAATTGAATTGTAGGAAGTTATCACCATTAATTCCAACTCTGGTTAAAGATAAACAAAGACTCAACGAAACTGTATAATGGTACCTGGAGACTAAATCAAAGAAAATAAAAACTATCAAAAGAACAAAATAACAAAAGGAAACCTAATATGTACATGACTATGTCACTAGAGGTGATTAGGAGAAAAAATTCTTGAGGATTTTTCCATTGATAGAGAGTTCATCAACCTCCCCTTCCAAGGTTTTAAGTCTGAAAGTCCAAGAACCCATCTTTTCACATATCTGATATGGTCCAAGCCATAATTGTTGAAACTTGGTGTGATTTACTTTCATCTCATTGGCTTTGTCCCATTTCAGAAAAATATCTCCCACTTGAAATTCTTTTCTACCCATCGTACTCTTATCAAACCAATGCTTCACTAGCTCCTGGTGTTGGTCTAGTTTTTTTTTAATCTTTCTACATTTCTTATTCTAACTTGAGAAGAGTTTTTAGCCTTTGTTGCATGACAGGGAAATTATATTCCTGAAGAGATTGAGATGGTTGCAGGGAAGTCTTCCAAGAGATACTTTGGGTGTGACTTTGTTAGCTCACAAAGCATTTGAAAAGGCTAGATGCCAATTTATTTGGTGGTCTATTATAGTGTTTTTAAGAATCCTGATTAGATTTTTGTTCGTAGATTTTTATATACCATTCCCTTGAGGATAGTAATTGGAAACATACTTTATTTTGATATTATTTTCCAAAGCATATTTAGTTAGTTTTAATGAAGAAAAGTTTCAAACACTAAAGATTGAGGAATGCCAAACCTAGTGACTATATGTGAATCAAGGAAAGAGATCACCTAATTCTCATTCACCACCTTAAGAGGTATAGATTATGTCTAGTGTGTGATGTAGTCCATTGCATTCAGAATGTATTTATGAAGTTGAGATGAGTTGGGTTTAATCTCTCCAATAATATCTAGCCCCCATTGTTGAAACGAGATATCAACTAAAACAGGTTGAATGGGAAATGCATGCTTCTCATCCTTCCCAACTATTCTCTGGCATATTTCACATATTCTAGTGTGCACGTGTGCATCCTAAAACATAGTGGGCCAATAGTACCCTGCCATGAGGATCTTGTGAGTTATAGTGTCCCCTCCAAAGTGTCGTCTAGCGGGACCATTATGAAGTTCTTATAGAACTTTTTCAACAATGTTTTTCTCTAAAGAATGTTAGCAAGACATCATCATAATTCATTCTGAAGAGTATGACATTAACCAATGGATATTGAGAAGATTTAAGTCTGAGAACTCTTATTTTCTTTGGTTCCAAGTATTGAGGTGCACTACCATGTGTGAGGTAGTAACTGAGCTCGTAATGCCAAGGGTCTTTGCGAGCTAGTATATGATAAATTTCATTATGCATGTCAGTCCCTTCTTCATATAACTTGTCCTCATCATCCTGTTGGGTATCTGTTATATTCTTTGCATGAATAGACCTAGTGTCTGCATTGCGTCTGTTAGAATATAGAAGATGGTGTGCTCGTTTTACCATTGACGATACCCTCGTCACCCAACCACAGGCCGAAGCTTCCCTCCGAGCACCTTAATCTTGACCTGAGAATTCCTCTGGAAGCAAACCCTAGGCTAGATAGCCAAACAAAGAGTAGTGCATCAATCCCCAAGGATAGCGCATCACAAAAGACTGATCAAATGTTCCAAACCCTAGCCAAGAGATATGCAAGCCAATACTGAAATTAGTTGCTGCTGCAGCTGCACCTGCAACCCTCCTCCAAACCTGCGCACCAGATTGCAACTGCAGTGCGCACCAACTGGGAAACTACAATTCTAAGATATGACAAATGAGAACTGGCACCCTGTATTTATAGTAATCCTGCTAGTTTACTGGGGCCGAATTATCTTTCTGGGTATGTGTCTGTTCAGTATATTATTATTAATTCTGGCCAACTTCTTCTCTTGGAGGCTAATAGCCTAATATAAATTTTCTTCTTGAGCCGACAAGGCTTCTAGGGTTATTAGCCAACTCATTAGGGTTTCTCTTGCTTCGAAAATATTCTATTCTCGTTATGGAAAGGTTCCTAACGTGGGGGTAAATACCTCCAACAACTACCATAATAACACTCCCTCCTAGCTAGAGGTATTTACAGGTAATGGAATTGAGCACAAAACATACCATTTACCGGTATCAATAATATAGTCATCTAGACTATTTCATGACTAGATCATGAGCATCACCATCACCATGTTTATCATCTCTTGAAACCATGCCATACGAGTAGTTAGATATGATGTTGGATAAGTCCTCTCACCATAGAGTGATACAAAGAGAGTAAATTCTCTAAACTATTTTCCGTCTACGGAAAATCTATGTATTCATCATTCATCACAGTGATCATCATCTCCAATGTCGGTGATAGTCTTCAAGGCAATTGAGACAAAATAGAACACACACATTGTCTATTCATGGTAATTACCTACAACTACAATCCAGTGTGGTTAACTACATCCAAACACACAAGTATACTTGATGGTAACATATATAGTTCGAAACGATTGAAACATATTCACCACATTAGTCCTCATCTTGTCATATAGTCTTCATAACAAACATCGATAGCATCATGCATAGAAACAATGTTATGATAAAATATCTTATGGACCAATCTTTCACTCCGCGTCGTGAGATCGCGAAAGAATACGCCACCACGATAGTCTTCATGCATAGAAACAATGTTATCGTGGGCAATCAGGGCCAATCTTTTCACTCCGTTTATGAGATATGAAGAGTTAATGCGCCCTCAATATAAATATCAACAATGATCATGCAGGCCAATCTTTCACTCACATACGTGAGATCTGAAAATAATATGTCGCCCTCAATATATAACATCAATATCATACAGGCCAATCTTTCATACATCGTGAGGTCACGAAACTTCCCTCAACATAGAATATCAATATTAATGGGCTATGCGCCCCATTCTTCTCAACCAAGGAAGAAGGATTGTTTGCGTTAGAACTGGACCATTTTTCCACCACGGGCCTTTTCGACTAAACAAAGTGTAACTTTGGAGATAGATGCATATAGAAATACTTGGACCATTCCTTACCACGGGCCATTTTCAAACCTCAATAGGAGTGTAACCTAGAGGGAATGAGTCTTACCTAAGTAGTAATCACGGACTATTCCCCACCACGGGCCATTCTTCCAATACCAAACAAGGTGTAACCTGGAAACAATGAGTCTGCCCTAAGGAATAGTTGTCACGATTCTTTTGAGCACGGACTATTCCTTACCCTAGGCCATTCCTCAGACACCAAACAAGGTGTAGCTGGAAGATAAAGGTCTACCCTCGAGAATGCTTGTCTCGACCATTCCCCACCACAGGCCATTCCTCGACACTAAACAAAGTGTAGCACCGGAAATGGAGTCGCTTCGAGGAATTACGTCTTACATCCAACCTCCAAAAGCAGGACAATTCTTCGAAGCTGCTCCCTGGCTGGCGAACTTGGAAATAATGACTGCCGATGGTGAGACCATTCTATGACCACTACGAGTGTTGCCAAAGAAGAATGGTACATCCTAGACCACTCCCAGCTCCGGGAAGTGTTTGTCTATGATACATCAACAATCGGTTTGCCTCTTATGTTAACTACAATGGGAAGCCAGCGTGGTCAGAAATCTCAATCCACTTTTCAAACATGAAAGCATCTATCCAATCTGGACTATTTTTCAGTTGCAAAGATAAATAATATTTTAAATTCTCCCTCCTAACTGGAAAGTTATTTCAATCACAAAATAAATGTTTACATACCTTCTTCTGGCAGAGTCTTTAACCAGGTTGGTTAATAGAGTTATTTCACGAGCTCTAGCTTGAGTACATGCAAGTTCTTTTGATCTTGGATAGAGGTTTTACCAAAATGTATGCCTATCTTCTCCTTGGAGATGTGTATTGGAGAATCACTTTCTTCTTTGGACTTCATCGTGGATGGCTTAAAATGTCGTGTACTTTGAATGCGGAATATTGTGAAGGCTTCATGTGGATCTAAACAATATAGTATATCATGGTTGGAGGAAGCGGAACATATTTATGGTACTTCTTACGTCATAATGAGATCACGGATATTACGGTAGTCATCTTGATGTTATGGAAATCTTCACCGCAGCTTAGCGTACGCAGCTGGAGGTTCCTCCACCAAGTTGTCTTCTTCTTATCGCTACATGGTATCTTTCTGGTATGCCTCAAAGTCTTGAGATTGCTGCATGCGTTCTTTTACTCAATTTCTTTTGGAGAGCATTCTTTGCATTCATCGATGTAGAATTGACTCATGGATGTTTGCGGATAATATATTGACTTATATAGAGATAAATATGGTGTCTTTGGGTGAAATGGTATCATAGTCTTCTCCCCTCCATGCGGGAGAACCTGCAGTTACGGATCTTTACAATACTTTTATTCATAAGTCTTCCATACATTGTTCTTCATCACTGACTTTTCAGGTTCTTAAGCGATTTCTTTTAGTGAGTTCATGTCGGTACGGTAATCTTGTGATTCTTGATACAATGGTGGTTGTGCGGGAATGTCTTCCTTTCTTGAATCTTCTTTTTCATGTTCT
This sequence comes from Picea sitchensis, assembly GCA_010110895.2. Classification (NCBI taxonomy): domain Eukaryota; kingdom Viridiplantae; phylum Streptophyta; class Pinopsida; order Pinales; family Pinaceae; genus Picea; species Picea sitchensis. Next base: position 35,227 of record SNQJ01S0047863.1, on the reverse strand, counting down.
TCTTCTTTAGCTTTTGGGGTTCCATGGGTTTCTTATAGATTCCATGCCCTAGAATTCCACTTCTTCCTTTTATCATAGGATCACCAGTCTGGATGGACAACGAAGAATACTTTAAGGCTTCTCTAAAGAAGTCTTCTACGTAGTTGAGCTGAATGCGATATATCTTTTTATGTACTTACCATGGATATATATATATATATATATTCATCATCTTTAATGGATAGATAGGATTAGCTCCCTCCTAATCCTTTCTTCATGTAGAGTGCATATAATCATTTCGCCGTCGACTAAGTCCATGCTTCAAGATCTCAGGTCCTTATTGTGCTACCACACAATGTATAGTGGCTCCTCTCTTGTCTAATAGGGTCCACGCTTGTAGATCTTAGTTGTCGTCATAAATCTTTCTTCCATTTTCCTTTAGATTGTTGACTTCTTTGTCTTTACTTTTTCAAGTCTCTTCAAGATTGATTTTTTGATTTGGGACTTATCTTGTAATGTCTTCCATGGTTGTATTTCATCCTTTCATATGTATTATCTAATGATATTTAATCCTTGTCTTGTTGTACTTTCATAGGTATAGACACCTTTAGACACATTATCTTCCAATAGATAGATATACAAGACATATGTAAAGAAACGTCACGGTGGAATATGTACAAGAAAATAAGAAGAGTGTTGTTTGCACTTTAGTAGAAAGAAGTCTTCCATCCTACTTGGTCTTCTTTGTAGGTTCCTTTTCTTCGACAATTCATAACCGTGTTCTCCTTCCTTTTCTTTAGCTCGGGACACACTGAGTTCATTTTGGTGTGGAAATTGCCAGCAGGTTAACGGAAGCATTGTATTTTTGGAATGTCTTTCTCTTGATTTAGCTTCCCTCCTTGAACTAAACTTCTTTTGTTTCGAAGTTCTTGAATCTTGTTGTAGAAGGCTTGATCATCGTACTTCTTTTGAGATTTATCTTTGTATTTGATCCTTCCAGTTCTTCTTGAGCACAACAAGGTCAAAGTTCTTCAAATGTTGGGTACTCTATTCCTTGTGTTCGCTTCGCGGCGGCCATCCCATGTCTTGGAGAGACCATTGAGTACTATGTTCACCAATGGTCTTTTACAGTGATCTATTCAATGGCTTGTAGTTGATATCTTAGCTGGGATATCCTTACAAAAGTATGATGTTATGATAATGCGTTATCATTCATCTTGCGTAATCCGCGAACTCATTCTTCAAAACTCTTATAACTTGTCCAATGTTTGTTGAGAAAGAGATTGTTGTTAGGGCATCATACATCTTCTTGATGAATGTGGGAAGATGTAGGGTATCAAGTGGTCTTTTATGGAACCACTATGATACTCATGGCATTTGATGTCAGCGTCTTTGAACTTCTCCATAGGCTGCAACATTTTGGTTCCTTCTCTTCTCTTCTTTAAACTTTCGGCTTCGATCTTTCCTTTCTAATATCCAACACTTTATTCTTAGCAAGGATGAGTCAATCCTTGTCTTCCATGCTCTGAATTTTAGAAGGTCCATAAACATTTCTCAAACTTCATAGAGTTCATCATGGCTTTCTTAACCTGGTCAAACCCTAGATTTGAACAAAAAAACTCAAACTTCCGCGTCTTGGCCGAGAGTACCGGGGAGATCTGCGTTGGGCTAGGGTGCAGCGATCTGTCAGAAGATTAGGTCCAATATCATCACGCTTAAAAAGGTACCCCTCAATAAGAGGTTTAGGGTTTTCTGCATTTCTTTGAAGTAACCCTAATTTAGGTTCTGCATTGCTCATAGTAACCCTAAGCGGCGAGTTCTCAACAAGGTCAATATCTAGACGGCTATGTTTCCTTCCGTTTTTAGAAATTTTGAAGTGTGGGCCTAACACGTTAGAATATAGAATATGGTGTGCTCATTTTACCATTGGCGATACCCTGGTCACCCAACCAGGCGAAGCCTCCCTCAGAGCACCTTAATCTTACGACATTAATTCTCAGGAAGCAAACCCTAGGTTAGATAGCCAAACAAGAGAAGCGTCCCAAAGGATAGCTACAATGCAAAAGTGATGGATGTTCAAACCTATGCCAAGAGATATCCAAGCCAATACTAAAATTGGTTGTTGCAGCTACGCAACCCTCTATAAAACCTGGCACGGTACAGTGCGGTCTTTCACCAAAGCTGAAGGCTGATTGAGATATGATAAGTGGTAGATGCCTGTATTTATGAAGTAATCTTGCAGGTTCTTGGGGCTGAATTCTCTTTACGGGTATGTGTCTATCTGGTATATTATTAATTACATTGGAGCTTCTTCTAAGCAGGCTAATAGCCTAATATAAATTTTCTTCTTGGTAGACAGGGCTTCTAGGGTTATTAGCCAACTCATTAGGTTTCTCTTGCTTCGGTCTTCTATTCTCATCGGGTTCCTGCATTGGAAATTGAAATACCTCCTTGTACCATATAATATTAACGGTAGTAGGAGTGCACCGAGGGGGAACATGGGAAGATCCCAATTTTGTTTTTCTTTGCATTTTTTGCATTTAAACTTAGCCGGTGTTTCAACACATAATTTTCACTAATGGTTTTATAATTTTGGTTAGGAATTAGGGTTTTGACTGCTCTGTGCTTGCAATGTATTAGGGGTTTTCGATGTTGTGGGATCACTTATATATATATATATATATATATATATATATATCTCTCTCTCTCTCTATATATATATATATATATAATTGTAAATGAAGATATATGATGAATAGAATATTAAAGGTGTGGCTCTAAAGCGAGGTTATTGGTTTCCCAATTTGGGTTTCGGTCAAAATATGCGACAGCCAATGTGTGTGTGTAGCTACTACATTTTATTAAGAACATATTTGTAGTAATTAATTGTGTGAGTTAAAATCTACATTTGGTATCGAGCAATTATTGGCTTGGGAATTCCTTTGTAGTCAGGAGGTTTGGCTTGGATTATGATAAACCTTCTAACTTATAGTGGGAGATCTGTGATATCAATTCTTCACGTAAAAAAGAATGGCGAAAAGTTTGAAAATAGAGATCAATAAATTTAATGGGGAAAGTTTTTGAGTTTTGGAAACTCAAGATGGAACATTTGTTGGTAGAAAAAGCGATTGGATCATTGTGGATCCAGGTACTACATCTACAAGAACATCGGCATAATATTGGGAAAATTTGGATTGGAAGGTGAAGAGCACAATCTAGTTATGTCTCTCAGATTGATATTACTCTAAATGTGTCCAAGAGAGAAGATACAACCAAGGATTTATGAGATAAGTAGGGGTTTGTGTCATTCAAAGTTCTGACAAACAAATTGTTCTGGAAGAAGCTGCTAACACGAGGACATGGAACTTAGTGATAGAATCTCTGAATGCCTCAATACTATCGTAATTTAGTTCAAAGTGGAAAATCTCTCATAAGAATTTGTAAAGAGTTATGATGGAGATGTGGAAAGAGAACCTTTGCAAAACTGATGAATCCAAAAGTGTTGAGAGGGGAAGGGATCTAATGATGCTCCTTCTGAGAAGCAAAACCTCTGGAAGGAGGGGATGTGTACTTGGCCTCTTCAAGCACACATGAAATTCATGAGGCATGGTTGGTTGGCTGAGTGCATCCTTTCATATGACTCCTCATAGGGAGTGGTTTGTGAATATGAAAGGTATATGATGGGCTGTTGATGTTTTCTTAGGAGATGACTCGACAGCAAAATCATGGGATGAGAAAGAAGAATTCAAGTTGAATCTCATGGATGCAAGAGTTAGAATAATCTTTGGTGTCATCACAAAGAAGGAAAAACCGAGGAAAATGAGAGTTTGAGTTGAAGAATGGCCAAGAATCAAACTCTATAGAAAGAGAACATGAATAAAGGAAAGAAGAAGAAGAGTATCATCCACTCCGATATTGAGGAGATTGATTTGAAGCATGACAAGTGGAAGGTATAATCCACCTGATTTCCGTTCAAATTTTGCTTTGTTTAATAATGATGATGCAAACTATTATGGAGGTAGTGGATTCATATGATGGAAAACTCTAGAAAAAGAGCATGGTGGAATAAATGGGAGACCCTAGATAAGAATGAGGCTTGGGATCTAATGTAGTTTTATTAGAAGAAATCCATTGGTGTTAGAAAATGGGTTTTTAAAAAGAAGTTGAATGAAGAGGCAAAGTGGAGAAATACAAAGCCAGGGTTAGTAACAAAGGGTTATTCAGGGTAGAGGGAATTGACATTGGTGAAATTTTTTCTCTTGTTGCCAAGTTAACTTCTATTATCTTTATTTTATCATTTGTTATGTTTTGATTTTTTTGAAGTAGAAAATATGGGTGTGAATACAAAATTCCTACATGGGAATTTGGAAAAAGAAACCATGAAGCAACCTAAAGGCTTTGTTGTGAAGGGAAAGAAAGAGCTAGTATGCAAGTTGAAAAATTGATTGTATGAGTTAAATATAATGAAATCACCAAGGATGTGGTATAAAAATTTGTATGCTTATCACGTTGGGACTTGGCTTCACAAGGGAGCAAAGATGATCAATATGTGTAGTTCAAATTAATCAATGATAATCTCATTTATTTGTTCTTGTGTGGATGTATGATATGTTATTGATAGGAAATGATAAGGAGATTATCAAGGATGGTAAGTCAGAAGTGTCCTCTAAATTTGACATGAAGGATCTTGGTGTTGCAAAGTTCATTTTGGGCATGGAAATTAAAAAGAGATCAAAAAAGGAACTCTGGTTAAATCGGAGAAATATGTTGAGACAATATTGTTGTGAGGTTTAATATCATGAGAATGTAAACCAATCGAATGCAAAAGAAATTGTCGGTAATTTTACAATTATGGAGGTTTGCGTCTATATTTGTCAATAAAATTGGTATCATTTTACGTATATACCTTTCAAAGAGGCTTGATGATAATCCGTGTGGTGCACTGTTTGACGATAATTTCTTTTTTTAATATATATTGTTCTTGAGTTTTTTTTACATACAAAGTGTATTGGTGTGATTTGTAGCACATAACAAATTATACTCGATGAAAAAACATAGTGAAAAGAGAGGGAATTTCATTTTCAAAATGTATTTGTTTATAAATTAAAACTTTATTCATTATTTCATTTTTGAATTTGAGGGAGATTGTGGAAGAGATTTACCATGAAAGACTTTTGGTGGGTAGATTTTTTGAAGAGCCAAATTTGGAGGGATCCGTAGGGCACATACAAATCTATAGAGAAGAATTTGGGTATCTTTGTTACATTTCTCTTGATCATTTTCAATTTCCTTATTTGATTCAAACTATTTTCAATGCATGTTAAAAGAAATATAAATAAATGGGTTTCATAGTTGCCTTGATATTGGAAGCCCTAGCTTTCTTGTTCTTTTTTTTGGTTCCCTCTTTTTTTTAAAATAATATATTTTTATAGGGTTTTTAAGCAATAGATATTTATTGGGTTTATTTAGTTTCATATGGGGAATTTGGTATCCATTGCAATGGTAACACTCATTGCATAAGATCCCAAACCCTATCAATCCTATCATTGTTAGTGATTTTATCCAATAAAAAATTGTGGTACATGGTATGCACTGTATAGGAAAATTGCACAGTCTTTGCATGCGAAGGTAGCGACTTAGTTCTCCTTTATAGAGAAAAACACACGAGGGGCACATATATGCGTGAAAGCACAAATTGGTTAAAAAATAAATCTTATTGATTTTTAATATCACATGCATGCAGGTTAGCGATGCACAATGACTAATAGTATGCACTGGTGTGTGTATATGTTTGATGCCCCAATGCGTTTTGTTTAATGACATGCACCAAAATACTAGATTGTATAAAATTTCATAATTTACTGTTATTATTCCTTATTTTTATAAAATATAGCTAATAGAAGTTCAGAAAACATATTATTGCAATGACTACAATGGTAGCTCATCCAAAGAAGAGAGGAGGCAAGTTCTTTAAGTTTAGTAAGAAGGTATATATTTGAATTATCTGTAGGGTTAAATTAATGATGTGTATTAGTTAATCCATGTCATGCAGAGAAAAAAAAATGAAGAAACTTCAGGTAGCTTGTTTGCAATATGAGTGGAAAAGAGAATAAAATATTTATGGAAATGTTGCAAAGAGAGGGATTAGATCAAAGGTAGCAAAACATTAAGTTTTCTTTGACTTTTACTAAAAATGATTTTCTTAACATTAATCGCTAACAATTTTTAAACACTTGATTTCACATTTTTAATGTTATGTAGAGATACGATAGCAAGGGAATGGAATCTAGATCCTAAGAGGACGAAAAGAACAATGAGGATATAAATGATGATCCGCGGCAGTCATTGTTCATGCAGGTGGTGCTTGAAGTTAATGAGAGGGAAAATTGTTTTACAAAGCTTTGAGGGATATAGTGGAAAGAACATGTAAATGTAATTTCCACTTACGATACAAAAATCAATCTAGTGACTCTAAGAATCAGGTTACACATTGCACAAGAAGTGTTTTTGGAGCCATGGTCGATGAGACCCGTGAAACTTGCAATAGCAAAAAATTACAATAAAAAAAGAATCATATAAAGGTATTATTACTAAATATGTTTTCTATAATGTTCAATAATTACCAAATTAATTTGTTTTTTATATTTACTTTCATATGTCCATTTAAAAAATATTGTGTTTTCATTTTTTCGGGAAATTATATGAAAATTTCAAAGCGATATAGCGAGGAGAGCAACAAATGCCGATGAGATGTCAAAAATGTACAAGGAGATTGTAAAAGAAATGAACATAATTGCATCGCAGGGAGGATACTCCAACAACAACGTGCATACGAGGTATGTGATCATTCATTTATTCTTTTATGTACATTGAATTTTTTTATTAGATTAATACTAATTTCAATTCCTTTGTTGAGAAAGAAATAAATGGAACATATTCAACACATAAGACAAGGCGACAAGGAAGAAAATGGTTGATGCTTAAAGTTTGTGAGTGCTTATTGTTTTGACGTTACTTAAGTTTTCATATTTGTTGTGATTTTTATATTTAAATAATTAATTTACACTCATCCACGAAGATAATAATGCTTTGTAGGTGCTAACATAAAAGAAGAGTGTAAACAATTGATCAACATTAGGTTAGCTGGGGTTATGAGTATATGTTGAAGTATCAAAGGTTTAATTGAACAATTTGTAACTAGCTATGTTGTTTAACTTCCTTGTTTTATAATTAATGGAACAATGCTTATATTAATTATATGTTATGCTTTTGTCATGGCATATTAAACATGCGAAACAAAGTATGAAAAGTAGCCAACATAATATCTTTTGTTACATGACATGAGGAAAAGATTTGAAACCATGTGTATGGTTTATGAATCACTCGTTGTTATGGTACATTTTTTATTTATGCAATCTTGTATATTCTAATATATTATAAATGTAGATTTACTCATTACACTTTATTTCTATGTTTGTAGATGGAACATGAACAATTGAAATGTCAAAAATAATTTGAGAAAGAAAACATTTGTTTAATTAGATAGTACAATATTTCTTAACAATGATCAAGAAGGAAGGATACACATAACTTCGAACAATGACTCCAATTCAAGTATTGCTAAGACGTTGAATGTTCTGCGCAAGTTGTATGTTTTATACGATTACGTAAAATAAGGATTAAGCAATGTAGTGGACATAATGTCTGTCTCAATTGCACGGCGACATGTTACCAATAATTATAACATTTACATATTGGTTCCATTTTTATCATTGTGGACCGTTACGTTGTCACATTTTGTATGACCATGGGTCTATTATTCATATATATAGTAAAATGGGTTTCTTATTTTATTGTATTGCCAAATGTTGTAAATGTTGTATTGTTGATTAGTAATATATGAATGATTTACATTGTTGCAAATATGAGAGGATTAATCCATTGGATGAGGGAGCATTAGTAATTATTCTCATAAAATGCAATATGATATAAAAACAATATTCTTATAAAGAAAATTGTAAAAAACAATTAATTAAAATATATACAAAAAAAAATTGTAAAAAAAACAATTAATTAAAATATATACACATCGGTGCATTCTTATGAACTCACAAATGGTGCATGAAATAATATAGAAATTAATGTTTTTTAAGGGTTTATACACACCAATGCATATTAATCATATTGAAGCACTGGTGAATATTAATTATATTGAAGCATCGGTGCATATAACGTGCGATAATATATATCATTTTAGAATTTTATGGTGGGCATGTGATAAATACACACCAGTTCTTTAAATATAATAACAACATTGATGCTTTAAATAAATAAACACATCGGTGTTTTATATGTAATAAAAGCACTAGTGTTTCAGAACAAGGAATGGCGTCAACATATCACCTCGAATATTTGAAATTTCATTACCTTTTGGTGCACAGGGTAATACGGGCACCGACACGTACAAATTATACAAGCATCGGGACAGACATAAACAAAAGCGCACTGGTGTTGCATACAACAAAATGGGAATCTGAGGTGTAATAACTATAAATGCACCAGTGCGTTTTCATTTTATCTACACATCAAGGCATTAATGTAATGGAGAACCGATGTGTTTTTCGTTTTATTATGCACTGGGGCATTTTATGTAATGGCACATCGATGCCTTTTCATTTTATGTATGCATCGGTCATTTATGTAATGGTGCACCGATGCATTTTTTCTATTATGTATGTACTAGGGAATTTTATGTATGGTCGTGCCGATGTGTTTTATGTCTAGGTAAGCACCAAGGATTTTTATGTAATGGTGCACCGGTGCGTTTTGACTATAAAGCACAGAAAAAAAAAAAAAAAAATCTACAACAACCTCCACCAACCCAATTTTTTTATGTTATATGGAACATCTGTTAAAACCTCTGCTAAAACCTATGTATCCAATAGAGGAGGTTGTAGTGAAGAGTTTTTTGAAATTTTTTCCAAATTTTGTAACACTAAAATATCTGCAAAAACATCCACTAGAAGGTGTTCTCCTTGTAGTGAATGTATATTTTGTACACCGTTTGGGACACTATTGCAACAAGTGATATGGAAGGAAGGATTGTTAGTGGATCAAGAAAATATTTTTGTGATATTGGATATGTTGACTCCCACATCAATCATAGAACTCTGCACCTCTTTGGGATACATAGGGTATTATAGACAATTCATCCAAAGTTACAGGAAGGTTGTTGCATTGTTAGAGAAGTTATTGTGCAAGTATATGAAGTATATATAGACACAATAATGTCAAGAGGTGTTGGATACATTGAAGGAGAAGTTGGTGACTGCGTTGATCCTGGTGCTTCTAGATTCGAAAAATATATTCCACATCCATATGGACACATCATCCATTGCACTGGGATTCATTCTCACACAACCCATAGAGGAGAAAATTTACCACCCACTTTACTTTGTCAACATAAAGTTGTCAAATTCTGAAAATAATTACTCAACCACGGAGCGCAAGGGTCTGGCTATGGTGTATGCATTACATAAATGTTGACACTACTTACTTGGCACTCCCTTTGAATTTTTTATTGACCATCTGACGCTCGAATACTTGGCCAATAAGCTAGTGTTGGGGGGGGAGAATATGTCGATGGATGTTTTTATTCAAAGAATTTGATTTTGAAGTAGTCGTCAAGCCCGGTAAATAAAATGTGGGGTCGAACTATATTTCGAGGATAGAGTCAGGGAAAGTAGGTCATGTCTTAGATGATGAGTTTCCCGATGCATAGCTCTTCAAAGTCGAAGCAATGCCAGTTTAACTTGTCAAGATTACAACGTACCTCACAGCAAGTCAAGTGTTGGAAGGATATACTCAAACACAGTGTCGACAATTGGTGACCCACGACATGAACTATCAGTTGATCATTGGGAATCTATATAAGATTAACGCATATGGGATCATAAGCAAGTGTGTCTCATGAATGCGACATGATCCTTTATGAGGCACATGAAGGCATTGTAGGGGAACACAACACCAGAAAGGAAATGGTGCAGAAATTATTATGCACAAGGTCATAGTGGTCATTAGTATTTGAATATGCTAAGGAATATTGAAAGCATTGCAACATTTTCCAAAGGATTGGAAATCCTTGCAGACAATATGAACTACCATTGTTCCTTATCAGAGTGCTAGAACCATTCAAAAAATGGGCTATTGGCTTCGTGGGACCCATCAGTCCCCTGGTGCGCAGGACGAGCAGGTGTTGCATTATTATTTCCACAAATTATTTGACGTGTTGGTCAGAATCCATGCAAATAAAATATTGTACTACATAGATGACCATGTGCTTCATCTTTGATAATGTGATCACAAGGTTTGACTACCCAAAAGTGTTTATGAGTGATCAAGGAACACACTTTTTGAATGACACTATCTGCATTCTCACTCAGGAATTTATGATCCATCACAAAAGAGTACCCCTTTATCACCCACAAGCCAATGACACAGTTGAATCCTTCAACAAGATATTAGAGAAAACTAACCAAGGTTTGTAATGTGTAGTGTGATGACTGGGATCAACAAATTCCAGAATTACTATGGGCATATAAAACAACCTGTAAATGATTGACTAAGCATACCACCTTCAAATTGGTCTATGGAAAAGAGTTTTTCATGCCCTTAGAATTTGTGGTGCCAAGTCTACGAATTACTCTCGCAACAAATATGTTCGACGACCAATCCCTTCAGAAGTGGCTAGATGAACTAATGGAACTTTAAGAATACTGACTCATTGTGGGTCACATCCAATTGGTCTAGAAACAGTGAAAAAAGGATTGACCACGACCGCAAAATTCGACGCAAAATTCTACAGCCTGGTTGGTATCACTATATGGCAGTAAGTTCTTCAAGAACCCTAGTAAGTTATGCATACACTGGTTAGGACCATTTAGATTGGTATACATCAGTGAAGCAGGGGAAAAAAAGATAGAAACACTATAGGGTCAACCTCTCAAAGGGATGATTAATGGCATCCAAACAAAAGCATATCATGGCCCGCACAGGTCGAGTGCACCCTAACTAGACATTCAATTTCACAATTAATGTAGCATATGAGTTAGGTAGGTAGGTATTCAAAATATATTATTACACATTCATTAGTAGGATAGGATAGGGTTGAGTAATCTGGAAGCTAGGTCATATGGGTACATACAAAGATTTAGCAGATTCAACCAAGTGTGTAGTGTAACAACCACATGTACCCTTGACATGACAAGATAACAGACTCTCACAAGTAAGCCATGGGATGCATGGTGGTTGATAGCAACGAAGGGTCACAAAAGTAGATTTAGTCATGTAGCACAAGCTTCAAGGAAGGAAACAATTATGACTACATAGTCCAACAAGCACATGAGTGGTACGATGGTACAACATGGTCAGGGACACATCAACTATGGACACCAGACGGATCGGGCACAATCATCCCCATAGAGATACCAATTCAATCGAAAACTTCCATGATAGATGAAGGGGCCATATGAGAAAAACAATCCATGACTATTTATATTTTTCATCATGGGTGTCATTTTCTTCATTAAGGATCAAACACTACTAGTAGATATTTTCGACAACATAGTTAGGATCATCAGTAAGGCCAACATTCATCTAGATCAACAAGCGGTGTTTCAAGTTCAGCTTCAACTAATACTTTCCTAGAATGATGGCTACATCTAAGAGATGAGGGAGACACAATCGGATACAATTTGCATAAGAGGCCTAATGACCCATGAGAGTTGCATCTTCAAGTCATCCTCTTGGGTAGGGGTCCTAGCCTACAATTTGTTGACTACATCAACAATGCCACCAAATAGTTCCTTGAAATTCACTTTGAATCTTATAAGGTGGTCATTCCAAATCCCACGGGATGAGAACCATTGATCCTGCTACCATGGATCAACGTCTTTTTAAAATCAGGTAGTTTGACTCCATGGGCTTCCCCCTCGCTCACCTGTATTTGACTACATATTATCCTCCACCAACAAGCCAGAGAGGGATAGAAATAATACCATTGTCCTACATGATGGATTAATCACCTTGGTCAGAGCCATGAGGGTCACTAGGGTAATGGTGCCAATTCCAACAATAAGGACTTATCCCATATGCCGCAAATGGTTTTGGACTGTATTCTGACATACATATATACTTAGAAAATCCATACAAAGATTGATTAGCGATAAGTAGAGATCATGAAGATGGGGAGCCTCATTCACATCTACAATCTAGGGGATCATTGACAAATTCCAAGGCATGTGCATGATGGAAACATCAATCCAGCATAACAGATTGTACCTCAACAAGAATTGTTGAAGATATCCCACTAAGTCCAACAAATGGATCTACAAAATTCACCTAGGAGCTATTGACCAAACAACGTCATTGGCTCGAGTCTTTTGTTGGGGGATTCTAGGCACATGAGCTTTGAATATTGTGTGTGCGCCACAAGACAACACTCTTTGTGCACTCGAGAATATGCACTGCACAACGCCAAGTTTCAAAGTCTACACCATCCAATGATTTACTGCGCACGCCAACCTATTTTGTATTGTGTGTGCCCAACTTGTTTTTTAACTACATGCACCAAACCCACTTTGTACCGCATGCAAGGACTTCAAGAAAATGCATGCAATCCAGACTCGAAAATATTTTCAGGAATAATTGTAACCGATTTTGTAACAACCTGACTAGATGAGCTAGCAAGTTTGTTATGATTGTCACACTTCGTGGAAGATATGGGGGGATGCATGCAGATATGTAAGGGTTTTAGTTTTGAGTAAAGAGAGAGTTGATTGTTATGTGAGTGAGAGACGAGCTAGAGCTCGAGTAATGTTGAGTTTTCACTTCTTTTTTATGTCTGGTTTTTGTTATCTATGAGAGAGAAAGTAGATCAAGATCTATGTGCATGGTTCATCTATATTTTGAATGTTAATGCACTTTGAGAAAGATACAACCATATTGTATATCATTGTTTTGAAAGAATGGAATTAATGAATAAATTCTAAGCACATTTTATCTCTGCATATGATGGGTTATGGACCATGGTTTGAATTTGTGCCTGTGTTGTATTACTTTGTGCATGATGAATGACTGAATGACTAGCTTATGAAAGTTTCATGTATGTTTTATTCCTTCACACCCTACACAAGACTGATTGTCTTTGTGATTCTCATGGCATCTCAGGTGAGACCTTGTCCAGTCCTTGATTGAAGATTGAATATGTTGGAGCCTATGGGTTTTTTTGGGTAAAATCTTGTCCAACCATTGATATTCAACCCCTAGCTAGAAGTAAGATCCAACAATTATTATGTAATATTAGTTATAGGTCAAGTATTATGTAATATAGGCATTATAATGTAATAATGATAAGTCATGACAATTATAACTCTATGTAATTATGAGAAGTCACCACCTTTTCCAAGGGCATGACTTATCATCCCTACGTGTATCTATATGCACGTCATTGTATCTCATGTCATGTCTATGGATAATAAATATTCATTATTGATTCCTCATGGAATATATGGATTCATCCCTATTATTATGGATGCTAAAGTGAAGTAACCATAAGGTTTTCTTCATCCTTTATCTCACAAGTATCTTAATCTAGTTGATATATTATATCATTTACTTACAAATATTTCATGTGCATAAGTATAAATGAAGAAATAACATGGAAAGAAGTCTCATGAGAGAAGGTGAAGGAGAATGAAAGGTTGAATTGTTGATCTAGCTTCACGCAAGTGCAAGAAGCAAGAAGGAATTCCTAAATTGAATTAAACAGAGAGGGATGTAAAGTGCATTCCTCAAAGCAAGAAAAGAGCCATGTATTAAGTAAGCTATGTGCTTGAAGAGGAATGAAGTGAAGGGGATAATAAACATTATCCATTCAAGAAATGAATGCAAATAAAATGTAATTTCCAACCAAAACAAATGTGAAGCATGCTTGAAAATCAAGGTGTCAAAAGTCTGCAAGTAAGAATGACAAAGTGGACATCTAAGTGATTGGATTGATTTACTTGAGCCAATGTTTATATTTAAAAGTTTCACATGAGTGAGCATGATATTTATTTTCTTAATTTTATTGATGTTTAATAATTCTTAGAATCTAATTGAATAGTCAAAATGAGAATAAGACAAAATTGTAAGAGGTTGAGAAGCTCAAGAGTCATCTAGAGTAGATAAAAAGTTAGGAATATAGAAGGTCGAAATCCATGAACTAAACTTAGAGATAGAACTATTTCCTTCAAGCAAAAGGTTATCTTTTTTGTGTTGTAAGGTATATTCCTATGCTAATAAAGGGGTTGATGTTAGCTAGTGTTCTTATACTTCGTAGTGTTTTGTTTATACAAAGGACTGTAATCCAGATTGTTTTGAGAATGGCATGAAGGAAAAAATATAATAGAGATATAACAAGGAAATACACAAAGATATTTCAAGGAACACGTTAATATATTAAAAATATGATTCTATTAATGACTATCTAGAATACAAAAGACTGTAAAATGCAAAGCACACAAGCTAGCTAGAATGGTGGTAGCTTATCTCTGAAGAGAAATATGTCGGCTACGCTCATTCGAAGAAGATGATTACAATGAGGATACAAAGACATTTTTAACATAAATCAAAAATGATAAAACCCTAAACATCCAAAACCATAACCCCATAAGATGAAACACCAAATGGTTTGGGGGCCTCAATGGGGGTAGTTGATACATCAACTTCCCAAGGGTGAAACTTTTGCATACGATCTATGTTTGGGGTGCTCGATACCCTATTGGAAAGGTATAGACAAGGATTAAACAATATGAATGGCCCAATACATCCCAACTATGATCTATTGGGTGTTTTCAAGTCAAAAAAATGTCGTTTAGGGCCTCAAAATGACCCTGGATTTTGGGACCCAAAAAACTACCAAGATGGAAACTGTAATTTGAGCCAATGGAATAGGTGGGCAACCACCAATGTCCACCTAGATCAATACTCCCCCCTTAGGAATTAATGGTATCCATTGTGTCAAGTTCCTCCATCACATGGAGAAATTTCTACTAAATTTGACTCCTAGTGAGCCACTTTCCCTGATGAAGAAATGTCCTTTGACAACCCGATAGAGTTGGATGTTCTGCTAGTGTGTGCCATTTGTCTTGCTATCCATGATCTAGTCAAATTTTTCATGTTCAATGCAGTCAAGATTGAGTTTTGTAGGTCCCGAGAGCTCATTTGTGTCTTAATTGTGCAGGAGATGTGGAAAATATGGTCGAAGCAATTCCACATTAAATAATAGGTGCAAGCCAAGGAAAGGAGGAATACTTACTTCAAAATCATTCTCACCCATAGCCTTAGTGATGGTGTAAGGACCGTATCAAAGTGGGTGTAGCTTTTGATGGTGTCCTATGAGGTTCTCTTTCTACAAATGAAACCATACCTTATCTCCCACCTGAAACTTGTGTGGTACTCGATGCCACTCGATGTTGATCATGACACTGCTTGTACTTGGCAATGGATTTCTGCAAGATATCATGAACTTGGTGTTGGATGTGCTATATTCACTCAACAAATTTGGTTGCTCGATCATCTCGTTCTAAGCATGGGAAGACACTTCATGTGCAGCTGCAATGGGAAGAGCTATGTCAATGGGGGGCAATGGTTGGAACCCCAAGCACATCTAAAAAGGGTTGTGTCCAATAGAGCTATGGAGGGATCTATTGTATCTATGTTGAACATAAGGACGTATTTCATACCATGTGCGTGGATGTTTGGAATTGTATATCCCGGGGATATGGACAATCATCTTATGGACTACCTTTATTTGTCAATCAGTATGTGGGTGGATGACATTTGATTTGGTGAACTTGGTGTCCATCATCGACCATAGGCTGGACCAAAAAGTGCTCAAGAACCTTCTATCTCGATCTGAGATAATGGTCCGTGGGAGCCCAAAATGATCCCAAACATGTTCAAAGAAGAGCTTGGTGGTGGCCTCAAATACGATGCTCTTATTGCAGGGTGCAAAAACTATCATCTTAGAGAATCGATCAATAGTCACAAAGACACAGTCATTCCCATGATTGGTTGAAGGTAGATAGGACATGTAATCCATGGAGATGGAATCCCAAGGCCTATATGGAATAGGAAGAGGGGTGTATATCCATTTCTTCTTGACGGTGGGATTGGAAATGATGCAAGCAGTGTAGGATCTGATGTACTTGAGGACATATTGTTGAAGCTTCAACCAATAAAAATGCTTTTGCAGTATTGCCAGTGTTTTTTCTACACAAAAATGTCACGCTGCCCATTTGTAATGAGTTTCCTAGATCAACTTTTCATGCTCTCTTGAGGGAACACAAAGATGGATCAGATGGCATAGCAATCCATCCTGGAGATGAAAGTATGTAACTATTTTTCATGCGCTTAATATCTAATAGGAAGCACCAAAGTCAGATTCATTATTGTATAATTGCGGCCACCTAGATGTCTCATCACATAGGAGTTAATAACTGTGGTTAGTGCCACAACTGTGGATCAATTGAGGCAATATGCAACATGGTTGGTGCTTCCCTTATTGTACTCTATTTTCCAGTGGAATTTTTGTAGGTACATGGACCGCTTTTGATGGCGATCACTCTATAACTTTCCTTGTGTCTGCATGAATTGCAGAGGCATGTGATCAACGTAGATGATCGTTTCCTTCCCCATAATGTAATGCTTCCACTGTTGACATGCCTCCACAATGGAGTACATCTCTTTTTTGTAGGTGGGGTATCTACAAAAAATATCATATAGTGTTTCATTGTGATAGGATAATGAATTCCCATGTTGAGTGAAGATTGCACCGATAGTATAATCTGAAGCATCTTTCTCAATCTCAAATGGTTGTTGCAGGTCTAGCAGAATAAGTGCTCATGTTGAGAAGAGGTGGAATTTAATATCCTCAAATTCTTTCTACTGGGACTTAGACCACATAAACTTGGCCTTTTCTCCACCCTTGGTCACGTGGCTTAGGGCCCAAGCGATATGAGACACCCCAAACACAAACCTGGAGTAGAAGTTGGTGAGTCCCAAGAAGTTGTGAAGCTCGGTCATTGTCTTCAGGGCAGGTCAATAATGGATTAATTGGATCTTGGTTGGATCCACATGCACACCCTACTCATCCACCATGTTGATGTCACTCCCCTTCTGTTTTTTTCAGAGCACTAGCACTCCCCTGTAGCCTTACACAGAGCGTTGGAACGCTCTAGTGCCCCTTACACCAGAGCGCTACCCCATTTTTGTGAGAAATTCTCCATAATTTTCATCTTCTGAAGCTATTTCTAGGTTTTGGCATTTGCTCAGGGTCCCATACTCTCATTCCATCTTGATATTGGCTTTCAAACACCCTTATTTCTGAGAATTCATCCTCTTTTGTTTGGGATTTTGACATCTTATTTCCTTTCCTTGAAGCCACTCTTTGTCTTTGCTGACCTAGAGTTAACTTGTTGTTTTCTTCTCCTTTATTTGACTGAGTGAAAAAATTTGTGAGGAAATCCAAAGGTCTGTGAACTTTTCATTTGATCTTTGAGGTCAACTTTCCATCATTTCTCTTTTGTTTGAGGTTTTTGGTTCTTGTTTGCAATTTGGTTATCTTTGTCCTTCTTGTCTATTTCACGACAAGAGTGTATTTTTTGTTTTGTGTGAAGTTTTTCTTCTGATTGTTTAATCTTGAAGTCTGATTGACATTTAGAAGTCTTGCATCTAATTATCACTCACATATAAGAAAAATGACATATTTTAGTGATTGGTTTGGATATTAGAAGGCATTTCTGAAATTTTTAGCATTGCGTCGGATTTGAGTGAGAAACAAATTGATTGAGGACATTGCATATTAGAGTTTGATAGTGAAAACAACTTTCTCTCTTTCCCTTAAATAGCCATTCATCGAAAGAAATGATTGCTTATCATCTTCTTTTGCATTTTTGGGAAATGAGTCATCATACCATCAATGTCATTGTCATACACCCTTTGAGTAAAGGATATCCATAAAATCAACGCTAATTAAAAATTATCTAGAACATTTTTGTTTTTAGGATATTCCACCAACATTAGACTAGGATTAGCACTTTGGATTAGGCTGTGAGTACAACTCTCCAAAGTTTTCAAAACGAACATTAGCATCCTGAGATAGGGAGAGTCAAATCCAATTGTTGTATAGGCTTTCTGGGATCCCCCTCTCACACAGGGATTACACACGAGGTCGCATTCGGGTGAGTTACGGAGATTATCCCTCCATGGTTCAACTGTTTGTAGTGGTCGGATCATATATTGGGGGTCACTTGAAGGTATACACATGATTATGTGTGGGAGCCTCTCGAGTTGATTTCGGACTTGTTATCCTACCCATACGTTCAGATCGGACTGTCAACTATACCCACCTAGGGGATGACTGCAAGTTGGTGTCTGTAGTTGCCATAATCCTTAGGTGCTTACATGAGGTGACAGTGAAGGGAAGTCTCACTGTACCTGGGACAGACATTGGTCAAACTCACTCGGGCTCCTTGGAGGGTAAATCCACAATTACTGCATGGAAGCTTGCACCAAGGTGAAAGTCCATTAAGCAGGTCACCATTGTAACTATTCCACCATATCCCTGGCCCTTCTTGGCGATCATGCAGTAATTGGATTTCATCACCCATTAGTGTGCTCATGCAAGGAAAGTTTGTTGCCGCTAGTTTGATTCCCTGAATTTGCGTGGTATTTGTTGTTTCTTTTTTGTTATTTGGCCCTAGATTTTCAACATGCACTGTTATTCTCAAAAAATTGAGTTTGTAGATGATAAAGGTCTTCGCTGATTGTGTAGGATGCAAGGGATACCTTCCGAAGGCTACCAACCCTTACCTCCAAACCCTCCAGAAGACAACTACAATAGAGAGGTAGAAAATCAATCCCGGCGTTGTAATTAATGGTTGCTCCGTTGGATAACTCATAAGGCACTTTGGTTAAGGTTGAGAATCCCACTCCTCACACATACATCTGTGTCGGTAACTCCTCTCGAACTACTCTTTCTTCATTTAGACTCCCTTAGGAGCGTCCGCCAGCGAAGAGGTCCAGATTACACCGCAAGAGCTTTAGGAACGCTATATGGGATCACATAACCAACCGGTTGGTATAGGTTTCAATTTCGTTGGATTTCATCACCAGCTAGTATGATCATCGAGAGAAGTTTTGTTTGCTTGGTTTTGATTCCTAGATTTTATTAGCGTATGTTGTTTCTTTTTGTTATTTGGCCCTAGATTTTCAGCGTGTACTGTTATTCTCCAAAATTGAGCTTGTAGACGATAAAGGTCTTTGTTGATCACGTAGGATGCAAGGGCTGCCTTCGAAAGGCTACCAACCCTTACCTCCTAAACCTCCAAAAGACAACCATCGTGGAGAGGTAGAAAATCAATCTGACGTTGTAAGTGTGGTTGCTCCTCCGTTAGATAACTCAGAAGGGGCTTTGGTTAAGGTTGAGAATCCCACTCCTCACACTACATCTATGTCGGTAACTCCTCTCGAACTACTCTTTCTTCATTTAGACTCCCTTGGGAACGTCATAAACGAAGAGGTCCCATAGTTACCTGCAAGAGCTTTTACCGAGACATATATGGGATCCACATAACCAACCTTCAGTGATGAGTATAGGACTCATGTTCTTCCTACCACTGTAGTAGATACAAATCCCACACCTGCTTGTTCTGTATGGAGGACTTCATCAGGACGCAATCTCTATGAGCATTTTGAATCCTTTCGACAACCCTTCAATCCTCATGACCCTCTTGTTGAAAGTGGGACATCTGGTCAAACTATGAATCACCCCATCGATCAGGTCATTAACCCTACTGTTGCGTCAGCACAAGTCTATCCTAATGTTGGACTCATCGCCTCTACTCATTCCCAAGGCACTTCGATCCCTACCCATGCCTTCTACCCCCGCCTTTATGAACTTACACTCTACAGCTCCACATTTTTCACATGATCCTGCTGGGACATCTTTTCACCCAAGAATGCAGACCCTTGCAAACCAAATACAACCGACTGGAGGGAAACCGCCATCTAGTGGACTTGTCCCTCCTGGAATACCACCATCCTATGGAAGGCCTACCACTCCAAGGGGACAACCCCCTTTTCATGTTCTTCCCGGAGGGCAACCTCCCTTTGCCGGTCATACCCTGGTTGTTAATCCACCACTGGCAAGGGGGCAACCTTCGTCTGTTGGAAACCCTTCACAATCCTGGGGAGTATCTTCCGGAGGCACATTTACCCAACCCCATGTTGGGGGGAACTTATATCATAACCCACAAGGAAGAGTATCAAATCATGTTCCTTCCAAACCGTCTTATGGACAACCTTATCTGGGAGGCATCCCAAACACCACCTAGAGTCCTCAAGGACAACAACCTTATCCTCCCCATGGGTCTAATGTGTATCCGCCTCTGATATCTACTCCTTACCCTCCTCAAGGGGACAATGTTCATCCTCTTTCTGGGCAAATGAATCACCCAGCTTATAATGCTCATAACCCACCGGGTTATGCAAATGTTTCTCAGCCATCATCGAATCCTATTTATCCTGGTCAACAACAACTGTATGTAGGAGGCCCTACTGGTTACAACTATCCACCTAACCCAATTTATGGTCCTATTGGTGTTCCTATGCCACACCAGTATCATCCGCAAATTAACCGACAACTACCTTTCCTTGCAACTCTGGATCTCCCAGAATTGTCTCGGTTAACTAATGATCCTATTTTTCATTCACCGGTTTGGCCAGTGATTCCAGCTACTTCCTTCTGATATTCCGAAATTTGACGAAAAATCTAGAGAAGATCCAAATAACCATGTGATGACTTTCCATTTGTGGTGTTCATCAAAATCCCTCATGGATGATTCTATATGTTTGTGTCTTTTCCAGTGAACACTTACGGGCTCAACAGCAAAGTGGTATATTGAACTACCACGTGTTTCTTTTCATGATTTCAATTCCATTTCCATGTCTTTCCTCACGCACTTTCAACTACCTATTCGCTATGATATGGGTACTGAACTCTTGACCTCCCTTTGTCAAACTGACTCCATGCATATCTCTGACCATATTCATGAGTGGAGACGATGACGAAGGATGATCAAGGTAATCATTCCTGACATATTATTGGTGGAATGGTTTACCAAATCACTTTTACCCCTGATCGCTCGCAATGTCGCTATGGATGGCGTGATCACCGAGGAAGAAACCATTGCTCGGTCTCAGTACTTAGACTTGGTTTATTCACAATATGGTACTTTGTATGATTTTCTTCTGAATGTTGCTCAAGTTAATACCGATCCATCCAAGACGTCATCCTAATCTCATGCGGACGGTGTTATCGGTTCCATCAAAACTCAATCTACTTCCCAATTGACCACACTCTCCTCTACCTCCCCCCAAACTCAGATCTATGAGGTGAATGCAATTCAATCTACCCCTTCACAACAATCCATAGGTAAGAAGAAGACAAAAAATAAATCAAAAAATACTAATAACAATGAACAACCAAAAAATCAATCTCAAACACCTGCTACCGAAAAGTAGCCACAACAGAAACTGAAATTATCGTGTATTATTTGTGGTGACGACCACTACAATCGAGACTATCCACATCGCAATGAAGTGGCCAAAATTTTCTAGGGAAATTCACAACCCGTTGTGCTTACTCAACCTTTTCCACATCAGCAATCCATGGTTGCTCAAACCCCCTCTCCTGGGGGCAGTTCTATCCATCCTCATGATGAGGCCTCAATGAGTGCACATATTTATATGTTTAATGGGATTAATTTGAACACTCGCTCTAAGACATACGACACACCAGGTAACCCTGACAAAGTAAAATACACTAATGGTATCGGTACTTTACCGTATCCATCACCATCCTCCATTAGTCCTCCATCGGTTAATCCTCCATTTGGACCACTTCAGATTGAGAAACCTACATTTGACTCTATCTTACGCCATCCTAAGAGCACTATCCGCAAAGCTACCTTTAATCCTAGTTCACGTGTCGCCCGGAACTACAACATTGTTGAAGATTTGACTCAAGCACCATGTGCTATGTCTGCGTTAGAAGTTCTACAACATTGCCCCAATCAACGTAGAATTCTCTTGGCTACTATTGGCATTGTTGTTCCTGATTCATCCAACCATATCATGTTTAACCTAGAAAATTATGCGTCTCGACTCTCCCACCAACTTGCTTTCCAAGTTGATGTTGTTGTTCACAATCAACAAATCCACCAAACTATTCTGGATGAGGGAGCCTCAACTTGTTTCATGTCTTTAGCGTGTTGTAAAGGTTTAAAATCACCCACACTTAACAAATCCCCAATGATGTTACGCGCCTTTAATGGGTGAGGTTTTCATCCCCATGGAATTTTACAGTTCCTGCCCATCCAATTGGGTGGCAAAACTGTCACTATTGATATCGAGGTAGTCAATGCTCCTCTGGATTACAACTTGTTACTTGGATGAAGTTGGTTTTATGCTATGACTTTCGTTGCCTCATAGGTCTTTCGATGTGTACACTTTCCTCATCAGGGAAAAATTGTCACTATTGATCAGTTGGATTTCTGCACGATCAATGATCGCGCTCCCGCTACCAAAAATATTCCTTTCTTGGGAGACTACAAGATCACGTATGAAAGCAATGGTGTTGTCTTACGGAAATATTCTAGCCTCATGGGTACCTTCCCTACACCACTTCCACCGACTACACATCATATTTCCACCGTCGATATGATTTCGACCGTGGCTTATCAATATTTGGAATCATCTGACCCTTGGATTGTACCTAGCCCATTGGAATTCGATGCACTGGGTGACACCGTGCCACTTAGTCCAGCCGAAACATCATACGTTTCTATCCAATCCATTTCTCCCTTGTCGGATGACCAACATCTATTGGCACCCGACAGTTACTCGATGCCATCACGGTTAAGTTCCTTGTCGTCTGCGATCGACTACATTTCCCCAATTTTTCCTTCTGATGAATCTATTAAGGAAATGTTGAGCATTGACGAGCTACCTTAGGATGATAACCATCATCGATCCTCTTTTCTTCCCCCTCGTGAAGAAATTCGAGAAAATATACAGTCTATCTCCCCTCCTGATGTCGATTTTCCATCGTCTCCCATGCCTTCGAATTCCAATGATTTGGATCCGGTAGTTGACATGGTGATATCTTCGGTAGGGTTATTGGAGCCTGATCTCCTTACCCCTATCGCGACCCTCGACATGTGTTTCTTCCAGAGTGATTTTCTTCCATCCAGTGAAGATCTCTTGGAAGCCATGACCGTGTTTTGTCCCTTGACGTGGTGTCCTTCCAGAGCGTTATTTTATTGAAAGCCATGATCAAGAAGAGTCAACGAGCATAGTTTTTTTTCTCTGTAGCAAGCTCGTTAAAAAATGAAACATAGGTCACGAGCATAGTTTTCTCTTCCCTGTAGCAAGCTCATTAAAAAATGAAACAACAATCTGGGGATTGAACCCAGAGTCCTGAGCATAGTTCTTTCCCTATGTAAAGCTCGTTAAAAAATGAAACAATCACCTCTCTTGAACCTTCATTTCATCCACCCTTATCCTTTTTCTCCGTCTAGTAGAGAAATTGGTGACAAACTCAAAGTCGGTGAATGAATTGAAGCTTGGAGGGCATGTCTCCAACCTTTGATGATCATTTTGGAGTTAAGCCACTAGCTTTCAAGTTGGGGGCATACCGAGATTAGCCTTTGTTCTTTCTCATGCTCGTAAATACATGAGAATGCATCCATGTAAACTTTTATATCTTTTTTGGACCTGCATGGATATACAGAAAAGGAACCCCCTAGAGTTGTCTTTGAGCTCTTTTCAGACTCTCTAAATATGAAAAGATTGTCGAGTGATCTTGCTTCCTTTCCCACTCGTTAAAAGGTTTGAAAGGGTGTCTTTCGAGTGATAATTTATCTCTTTTTCGGCCTCACAAGACTAACATTACAAAAAAGGACAACATTGGATTCGTCTTTAAGTTTTTTTCAGACTCTCTAAATATGAAAAACCACTGATTTTACCTTCTCTGGACTCGTTAAACAATCATACATTGAAGTGCCCATATGGGATCGAACCCTTAATTCTTCCAGTTTTTTAAACAAAGGAAGAAGGACTTACCAAAGGTGAGTCATATCGAGCATGTGTTACCCTCCTCGAGCTCGTTAAATTAAAAAGAGGTACTCGTTTATCTGGATGGGGGGGAAATTGAAAGAAGCAAGCCAAGCAGTTTTGAGAACACTACCAGTAACTCTTACGGTCGCCCTTGAACACGACATTTTGTCTTTGCACGCATTTTAATCCACTAAACCTCTGCACTAAGCCAATCCTTTGAGTTTCTTTTACTCCTTTGGGTCACCTAACGAAAGTCACAGCATCCACTGCATCATCAAGATTTGGTCCATGTCATGTTTCTACCATCGTGCCTCAATGTTCAAGGGAAGTATCTTCCTCGAGAGTCAGCCATCACAAATATCATGTTTCAATACCCATGTCAGTCCATGTTCATTTAATCTACCAATTACATCTTTGTGTGAGTTTCGTGTCGTTGATGGGGGATACATCAAGGCCCTCCTTCGACGAGTCTATTCTTGTCGACTTCAGCATATTATCTAGGAGTTAGACTTAGAAACCAGTTAGTACCTTGGGACTTGCATGCCTCAATGGCAGGCCTCCTCATGTCCGACAGTAGGTTTGCATCATTGACCCCTGATCGGATGATTCCATGGATGTTCGACTTCATCTCATCCATTCACATTCGTCAGAATGTACTAAAGTACCTTGGGAATCATTGACATCAATGGTGATTTCCCTTGCGCTTCTTAACGGTTTACATCATTGACCGGTAATCAAGTGGTTTCTGCCATGTTTGACATCAAGACATCTATTCACATGGTTAGATTCGTACTACATCGGGATCGGTAAGAAGACCCTGGGTTGAGTCATCACTCTTATATGTACTTTGCCCAGGTTGTGAAGGAGTTCTCTTGAACTATGACACATATATTGTTACATAGATCCACTTTGTATTGGTCATGGCTATGTCTTGTCATTTCGTAGATCCACTGTGTATTCTTCGTGGCTACAATCAGTTCAGGTCATAGGAGTATAGATCCACATTGTATTTATAGTGGCTATACCATTTTGTCAATATAATTATGGATCCGCAATGTATTTTATGGCGGCCATACTTAAAAAGTATTTATCACTCAAGCATACGTATACCTGCCTTGGGTTTGAAACATGTCATAATATTTGTTTGATGGTTGTGTGCAGATTTTTCCGGTTTCTCTACATCCATACCCTTGCTCGAAAAATTATACAAAGTACTTCAGTCATCCTCGTGTTCTAACTTTGTACTTTGGGGGGCAATCTGTTACACCTAAAAATTACTCACTTCGATAGTGTCGCAAGTGTCGTCATTACGAGTGTTGTAAGTGTCGCATCTTGTCCGCAAGTGTTGCATCTTGACTATAAGTGTTGCAAGTGTCAAAAACATCATACTTCCATCTTGTATATGTCATGCCTCTAATGACATCATGAAGACACTTAAGACACCTCAAAGGTTAGTTTGGAAGAAGAGAAATCACTTGACGGGAAGTACAAGCCTTTTGACATTGAGAAAACCACAAAAAATGGATTTTGGAGAGGAACGCTCCCCTACCCACTGTCAAGGAGTGATGGCGCTCCCTCAGCCTCTTTGGGGGAGTGATTGAGCACCCTGTGCACCCTTTTGGGGAAGCACTACCCTTTTTTTAGCAAATTCTAGGTTTGTTGAGGCAAATAAGGGAAGAATCCCTCAATTCCTGAAGGCAGTTGGATTCGAATAGATGGTCAAGGCATGATCTTAGGGGAGATCCTCAACTGAAGGAGAGGAATCCTCAACTCACCCCAAATATGTCTCAAGTGGTTGAACCTCTCCAAGGTTATATAAGGAGGCCTTCTCATGGTGAAAGGTACATGGAAAAGATTGGAGATGTGAAACTTATGATCTCATGAGTGAGATGCCATCAAAGCAATCAGTGGAGATTACTTGAGCAAAGGGGTTGGACAAGGAGAACTGAAAGAGGCTATTGCACCTTCATTCAAAGGATTGTAAGTATTTTTACTTGTTCTCATTAAATAATCAATGCTTGGCCTGTTTCTTTCAAACTTGTGTTTGTTCCATATGAGTTTGTCTGCAGTAGATGGATCTATGCTTGAGCTAATCTCAGTAGAGTAGGAAGTCCATTGTATCTTTGTTTGTCTTACAGGATCTATCAGGGAGCTCAGGATCAAAGCTTAGCCAGGACTTTGCAAGGACAAACGTCGCTAATAAGGTACATATCTTTCTCCTTCTCTTTCATTCATTAGCTTGATAGGATCTAAAAGGAAGTCAGTGTCCATGTTAAGCACTTTTCTTTCTTGGCCTTAGGAGTCTAGAGACCAAGAGGGAATCCACTTGTCCGCAAGGGGATTCACCTACAACAGTTGTCCTCAAGAAACAAGCTCGAGACCCAACTCTCTATACCCTGACCTCGACAAGGACATGCACTAAGAACGACAAGGAGCAGACTGCTATGATACGACTGATCCAGATTATTTTGAGAAAGACATGAAGGAATAAATATAACATAGATATAACGAGGAAATACACAAATATACTGCAAGGAAAACAGTAATATAGTAAAACTCTGATTCTATTAATGATTATCTGAAATACAAAAGATTGTAAAATGCAAAGCACACAAGCTAGCTAGAATGGTGGTAGCTTATCTCTAAAGAGATATATGTCGGCTACGCTCATTCGCAAGAAGTTGATTATAATGAGGCTCCAAAGGCATTTTAAACATAAATCATAAATGAGAAAACCCTAAAATCCCAAATCCTAACCCTAGAAGATGAAACACCAAAAGGTTTGTGGGCCCTGATGGGAATAGTTGATATGTCAACTCCCCAATGGTGCAACTTTTGCATGTGATCTCTGTTTGGGGTGCTCAATACCCCATTGGAAAGGTATAGCCGAGGAGTACACATTATGAATGGCCCAATACATCCCAACAAGGATCAATTAGGCACTGTCAAGTCATAAAAACATCGTGTAGGGCCTCGAAACGGCCCCAAATTTTGGGACCTGAAAAAGTGTAGAAAAACTACCAAGATGGAAACTGTAATTTGAGCCAGTGGAATAGGTGGTCGGCCATCAATGTCCACCTATATCAGACTATTCTCTCATTTCCTAGTTCTCTTAGTGCATGTGAGCAAGAGCATTCTAAATCTTGGACTATTCTAGTGTTATGATGTTTTATCTTACTTATCATATGCTCCTCTAATGCCTAATATGAAACAAGGAGCTTCTTGGTGACTTGGGACTATTCTTGTTTGCATAGGATCTCTGATTATGCATGTTCTTTAGTCAGTGAACTATTCTCCATATTTCTACATGTCTAATCAGTTCAGCTTGGTTACTCGTTATTTTTGCGATAGAGAAGTGTTATTAGCAATTGGATTATTTCATTTTGGGAGGGCATTGGGAGGGTTTGATTTGGGTTCATATTTTATAATAGTGGGACTATTCTCCCTATTATCGGTTACATTTTGAATTATGGTTCTTCTACTTCTTTAATTAATATTTAGTTAATTGCATTTTGGAAGTAGCATTTGTTGCATTTCATTCCCCACATTCACCTCGTCCTCATTTACATTCATGCATCTTACATAAATTAGTTTAAATTATACTAGATAAAGAGTATTACAAAACATCACACCTTTCATACAACATTTTACAATTATGCATTTTAGATTCATTAGATTAAATTATATTAGATAAAGAGCATAACATAACATTGTACATTGCATACAACAGTTGGGCCATAACTAGGGGGCTCGTCATTTGAATGGAAAAAGGTATAATTAGGTATTTTGTCGAGTAACCATGTGTGGTTACGAGTGTCATTGACCCTCGTGAATAGAACCATTGGCCCCAATTGTTGTAGCTCCACTCATTGCATTAGCATGCTTAGAATGAAGTAGACAAAGCAGTGAAATGTATTGAACAAATCTAACACATACAACAAAAATATCATGATATTTTATAGAAGTTCAAGGCCAAAGTATAAGCAACAACATGATCATCATTGGGTTCCACACAAGTTTCAAGTTGGTGACAAGGTATGGTTTCACTTGTAGAAATAAAAACTCACAAGCCCCCATGGGGATCTTAGACCACTCTAATACGGGAATTACACCAATACCAAGGATTTAGATGAGAATTATTTTGAAATGAGTCTTCCACCCTTTCTCAGATTACACCCTATCTTTAATGTGGACTTTATTTGGTTATACTTTTCAGTTTTGTTGGACACCTCATAGGTGGAGAAGCACTTAGTCCTTACAAATCTCAATCTTTCCTACATTAAGAATGGTGTAATGGATCAAATCATGGACACCGATATGAATATCACTCGCAATTAAGAGAACATACAACTATCTCCAGTTGTCAAAGTAGGGAAACTACCATGGAAATTGGTTTACCATCAATATGATTGTAGAAGTTTCCCCGTCTAATGCAGAAACTTGATGCCATGGGGACCATTGCTTCCCAAGGGGGAAGGACCGGTCCAAGTGGCCATTCCAGTCAAACAATGCTTCAAAAATGTTCTTGAATCTTGTCATATTTACAATAGTTTTATAAGTTTTGAACTTTCATTGCATTTTTTTAATCCCTGATGAATTCATGAATATGTGTCCCACTTTTTAGTGAAATGTGGGAATGAAAATTTGACAGTCTACATATTTTTTGAATTGAAGTCTTCAAAACTCATATACTCATTGTGAATTTTGATGTGTAGTAAAAAACAATTTGTAGGGAATTATGTTATCTTTCTAATGATATTTTTTCAAAAAAATATTAATGACATTTAATGTGTCAAATTTTCATTTACTAAATGCTTGTATGTGCAAATTTTTGGAAAAGTTAACAACTTACTTTTGTTCCCAATACATAACTTAGTGTTCAATGAATTTTTTTTTTTAATTGTACAAGCACAATCTATAGAGAATGTAGTAAAAATTTCCTATTTTTTCTTTCTTTTTTTTGGAAAATTATATATTTTTATTAATTTTTGAAGCGCACAAATTAATATTTGTAAGGAATTTTATACACCTTTGTGTTCCCAAGAAAATTTCCCGCCTGCTTATGTAAAATGAAAAACTAGAAATACCCTTTTGAAGAGGAAACATCAAAAGAGTGCATACATAATTTTTTTTATAATATTTTGGTTGTGTAGTTTTTAGGATATGTATTTTTCTCTACGGGCTTTCACTACGTGTGAGGGGAAAAAGTTTGTATAAATTTTAGAAAAAATAAATAAATAAAATATAGTATGAAATTGAAAATGAGAAAATTATATGATAGATGATTCAATGACGAATATACAAGCACCAAGTTTTCCACCTTCCATGGAAGAGATGAAGG
Source organism: Picea sitchensis (assembly GCA_010110895.2). Classification (NCBI taxonomy): domain Eukaryota; kingdom Viridiplantae; phylum Streptophyta; class Pinopsida; order Pinales; family Pinaceae; genus Picea; species Picea sitchensis. The sequence goes on along the minus strand of SNQJ01S0047863.1, from coordinate 5,685 downwards.
GGTTTCACTTACTAGAAGTTGAAACTCTGTGAAAACCTACATAAGTTAGGAATTTTTCTAGACTTTCAAGCCCTTGATCCAAGTAATTTATACCTCAATCAAGGATTTTAAAATATCTTGATAGAGGGCTTGGTATTTTAAAATCCTCAATAAAGGTTTTTTTGACATAAATAGTTCATTTTTTGTTTAAAACCCTTTATTGAGGTTTTACCTCGATCAAGGTTTGAAACCTCCATCTAGGGATTAAAGTCTGGATTGAGGGTGTGCATAGGCTATTTTATCATGCTTTGCTTGCCAAAAGGTCTGACCAAGATTCATAGGTTCAACCCCCTTTCACATGTATTTTTGGTAATTTTGATGTCCAAGTCCACCAAACACGTGGATCTTAGATTAAGATTTATAATGATCCAAAGAACTCAAAAAAGAAGTTTGTATGCAAAATACATGGCCTTGGGGAGTTGACATACCAACTTGTCTCCCCAAGGCCCACATTCCTTTTGTCTCTTTAGCTCCTATGATTAGGGTCTGGATTTTAGGGTTTTTCTCCTCTTAGGATTTTGACACTTTATGATAAAATATAGTTTTAGCCTTTTGTTATGAGATTTTTGCAAATGAGCATAATTGTCACATCTCTTCTCAAAGATAAGCTACTATCATTCTAGTCACTTTGTATTGCTATGTACATTGTAATGTTTTTCACCGTTAATTCATTATTAGAATTCTATTTTCATTGCAATACTCTACTTTCAATGTTGTACCTTATATTTCCCCTATAAAATTATGTTATTTATTTCATTCTCAATCCATTTCAAATTGGCTAAATTATTTTCCATTTCAATAAAGAAACAAAGAAGGCTTCAAAACTATTAAACATAAATTCTTCCAAAAACTTTGAACCAATAAGTAACTCTTCAATTTCTTCTCACAACTTGTTCATAAGGTAAAATTCAATGTAAAGGATTTACTCAAGGCTACAACTAAGTCTTACACAATTAACAAAGTACCTATTAAAACAAAAATAATCTTGCTTATACTTAAATTAAATTAGATAAATGCAAATGTTCAAAAACTCCAAATTTAAGTCTTACACAATTAACAAAGTACCTATTAAAACAAAAATAATCTTGCTTATACTTAAATTAAATTAGATAAATGCAAATGTTCAAAAACTCCAAATTTAGGTATTTTGTGATTCCAACCATGTTCAATTTATGAAAATCTTATGTTGATCGTATTCTTCTTAAAGTATTAATATGTTGGAGAAACTTTAACTCTTATATATAAAATAAAAAAATAAAAAAAAAATTAAGGGAGAATTAAATTCACACGCCCACACCAACCATTACTAGGAACCTTCATACCCTTGATGGGATTTTTTAGTCCCTACCCTTCGGGCTGGTAGGGACCTTCATACCCTTGATGGGATTTTTTAGGGACGTTCATACAATTACAGTTACAAATTCAAAAGGAATAAGTCAAAGTTTACACAACCTTACCAATATCTACTCTGAAATTTAGTGCATTGTGAAGGATAGTTGAAGGCACAGTCTCAATGGCGGCTGGTAGGAAGCCCATTTTATAGTGAGAATCCCATTTTACAGGGAACTTAGGGATCGAACCTAGGTCATCATGCTACTAGCAAACCAAGTGTAGGAGGATGCACCGGTAGGATCCATGCAAACTACATGAAAACCAAGTGGAGGCCCCTGTATGCAATGTGATACACAGGACACGTAAACCCACAAAACAATATTAATAAATTGCATATCCTCGTAAAAATGTAAAGCTACTTTACATTTGATAAATTATGTAAGTTTTAATTTTATTTAAAAGTAATTAAATAAAGTAATTAGCATGGGGAATCATGTTCATTTAGGTTTATGTGGTGAGAATTATGTTCAGAGATTGTCGGAAGAACCATAGTATTTAAGACATCTTGTTGTCGACGTTTCGGATCCATAACAGGATCCATCATCAGGACCAAAAAAGTCTGAGAAAGATAGTGAGAGAAGAGCCTTTATTAAATAGTGATGTGGCGAGTGAAAGAACTGTGTTTTGGCTGGGTGAAACCCTCTTTTTTAGGAGAAATTTAGGGTTGACCGGGAATCATGTGCACTTCGGTCAGAGCGTTGTTACTGATGCATCTTACTAGAATCCGAACAGAAATCCGAACTATATAAGCTGGATACGACCACTGGCACTTCAATCAGAGCATGCCATCACAGTGTCACGAATGTATTACTCTATTTGATAACTACAACATGAATCATTTATGTGTTATAAACATTCTAAGAACTCGACAGGGACTTGTTGCCTTTGCAACCCCTCTTGTTTTTAAATGTACCAATGTTTGACATCTTTATTTATATGTTAAGGAAAATAAATTGATGTGGTTTATCACTTTTTAATATAGTTGCATATTTTTATTTAGTTGTACTTAATTTTTATAGAAAGTGATGATAAATTCCATATGAATCAAAAAGTATTTAAAGGAGGTTACTTTTGTATCATTAATTTTTTATTAATAAAAAATTTATTTTATTTTATTATTATTTTTAAAAAAATTAATTTAACATAAAAATCTTAATTTAAAAAAATATATATATATTTATTTTTATAAATAATTTAGAACCATCAAAGCATCCTCCATATTTAGAACCATGGTATCTCCATATTTAGAACCATGGTATTTAGTCATAGTTTGAATTATATTTCCACATAATACATTCATTTCAAACAAATATATAGGTTTATTAGGTCTTTCTAGATGTTGTTGAATGAGCAATGGCATATCCTAGGTCCATGTCCATTATCAATTTCTCATTACGTAAACAATAAAAAGATGTTGTTGAATGAGCAATGGCATATCCTAGGTCCATGTCCATTACCAATTTCTCATTACGTAAACAATAAAAAGATGTTGTTGAATGAGCAATGGCATATCCTAGGTCCATGTCCATTACCAATTTCTCGTTAAGTAAATAATAAGCAGCAAGCCCCTACCTTGAGTGGCGGTAAAGCTTCAATGGAAAAAGAATTGCAAAGTTTACAAACATTACCAACCCAATTTTACACTGCATTGTTTCATAGTTGAGGTATATTAAGATCCTATAATTACCAGAACTTCAATAAACTTTACAAACATTAACAACCTAAGTTTACACTGCATTGTTTCATAGTTGAGGTATATTAAGTGCTTATAATTACTAGAACTTCATGCTTATATTGGAGTTTGCTACTTAAGATGAAATGTCAGTAGTAATGATTAAGTTAATTAATTTTACAATTCAGTCAATTACTTACTCTAATATTATATAATATTAGAGTAAAGAATCGATGAGATTAAGAATAATTTTATAACATATAACATATATGTATTACACTGCAGTGTTTCATAGTTGAGGCATATTAAGATCTTATAATTACCAGAACTTCAATAAACTTTACAAGCATTAGCAACCCAAGTTTACACTGCATTGTTTCATAGTTGAGGTATATTAAGTGCTTATAATTACTAGAACTCTGTGCTTCTATTGGAGTTTGCTACTTAAGATGAAATGTCAGTAGCAATGATTAAATTAATTAATTTTACAATTCAGTGAATTACTTACTATAATATTATAGTAAAGAATCGATGAGATTAAGAATAATTTTATAACACATAACATATATGTTATATGTATTACACTGCACTGTTTCATAGTTGAGGTATATTAAGATCTTATAATTACCAGAACTTCAATAAACTTTACAAACATTAGCAACCCAAGTTTACACTGCATTGTTTTATAGTTGAGGTATATTAAGTGCTTATAATTACTAGAACTTCGTACTTATATTGGAGTTTGCTACTTAAGATGAAATGTCAGTAGCAATGATTAAGTTAATTAATTTTACAATTCAGTCAATTACTTACTCTAATATTATATAATATTATAGTAAAGAATCGAAGAGATTAAGAATAATTTTTGGGGTGATTCATAGCATGAGAATTTAACCAAAAAGCCTTGAACAAGAACCTTCCCGGGGTCAGTTTACCCAAAAGGAGCAAATATTTTTCTTATGAAAAACTACTCTTCACAACATAATCGGTCTCTTCCAATTTATTTGTTTTTATAGGAAAAGTACGAATTTGGAAGGCTATACGAGAAAAAAGGAAAAAGTTATATGGAAAGAAATGTATGAATTTGTAATGCTATATGCAGGAAAAGGCTTGGATTTTGGGGAAAAGTTCTATGGAACAAGTTCCACTAAAGTATTTTTCTTTTTCTTTGTTTATATAAGGAAAGTACGAATTTGTAATGCTATATGCGAGAAAAGCACAGAGCCTATTTATATAAGGAAAGTATGAATTTGTAATGATAAATGCAGGATCGGGCCTCAAGCAGAAAAAATCTATGGAACAAGTGTCACTGAAGCATTTCTTATCACTGCCAAGATATCATGATTCTTAATTGAAGGTATTAAAAAAGTTTCATGATATTATTCAAAGCATTGCCAAGTGGGTAGAAAGAAGGCAATTGAAGTTATCCAAAGCATTGCCAAGTGGGTAGAAAAAATACAATTGAAGATATCAAACGGATTTGTCATAAATGGGAGAAGACAAATATCAAACGGATTTGTCATAAAGACACCATACGATAATAAACTTTAAAAATCAAATAGATTTTACATTAAGGCAACTAAATCTTTGATGTTTAACAAAGTACAATAGTAAACTTTAAATATCAAATAGATTTGACATAAGGCCAATAAAGCTTTGATGTTTAACAAAGTTTTATATGTACAGGCATTGGGACTTTCCTATAGCTCCTATAGCGACTATTCAGAGTACTTTTTCTACTTTTCAATAATCTCTCTTTGCACAAACGAGATAAACCAGCATCCATAGTTAGTTCTAGCCCTTCCTGCACCAAGCTGACCATTATAGTAAGTATTATCTCCAAACGACAAGCGGGGAGCGATGGATGGAGGCCATTATTATTTGATGCGAGGTTCTATTAGGTTTTTCCATTTGCAGTTCTCCTAATTCCACAGCTTGAGAAAATACAATGAATTACTATTCTCTTTGAATTGTTTGTTAAAAAAAAGTTGTAACCGACGTAGAAGATCCTTATGACACTTATAAATATGTATAGATACATATCATATTATCACAAACTCAAATATTTTATAAGAAATAAAGATGTATAGATACATATCATATTATCACAAACTCAAAGATTTGACAAGAAATAAACATGATTTTACAAGAAAGAAACATCTGTGGGAATAAAATTCATTCTTCTCCAACTATTTACAGAGTGAGTATCACTGTAATCAATACATAGATTGATTCTTTAAATATTTGTGACTCAAATTTTTTACAAGAAAGAAACATATGTGGTAATAAAATTAATTCTTCTCCAACTATTTACAGAGAGTAAGTATCACTGTAATCAATACATGGGTTATAGTGTCATTATCATTTAGGTTATCTAAATAGAGATTCATAGCTTACGATTCTTGTTCGACAACACAGGTATTCCAACAGAGGACGAACACCTTCAGTAACCACTCACATAACCAGATCAAAGATCAACACACCGATGTTTTCACGTGGTAAAACCCCTACGGGGAAACATCCATGACCCCGGACAACGCAGCCACTTGGAGCAATTTATTAATGCAAAGAAAAATATTACA
>SNQJ01S0047862.1:63390-98211 GCA_010110895.2 Picea sitchensis | reverse complement strand
TTACTGTACTTGCTATCACAATTAAAGCATAAACCTTTTTCTTTTCTTTCCTCCAATTGCTGAGGTGTCAACCTTGTAGGTTGAGGTGTTTTAGAAGAAGGGGCATTATTCTCTCTATAGATGTTAGGATCGGTCCTTCTAGTAGCCATAGCCATATTTTTACTTTCATTATTTCTTGCCACCCTAAATGCATTCTCCAATGATTTGGGTTCCCAAAGGCGAACCTCATGTTGAATGTTATCTTTTAAAGTTCCTATGAATACATCAATCAAGTGCTCATCTAGAATATCTGTTACCTTTATATTCAATCTTTTGAAGTTCTCAATGTGCTCTGTAACTAAACCCTTTTGAGTGAGATTTATCAATTGGCTAAAGAAGGTATTGCTCCTTGTATCCTCATAGTGTGCTATCATTTCTTCCATGAAAATTGTCCAAGTGACGAGTGATTTGTGAGAGAAAATCCATCGATACCATACAAATTGATTGGGTTCTAAATATAAAGAAACAATTCGTACCTTTTGTGTATGTGGCACATTATGTAGATCAAAGAATTGTTCCATCTGAATTATCCATGTGATAGGGTCATTGCCATCAGACTTACTCATATCGATCTTAAGAATGTGGTTGGTCTTCAACCCAAAGTTGGAGTTTCTCCATTCTTGATTCACCTTCCTTGTGTCCTCATCATGAATTTCATGGGATACATTTTCACTTTTAGGTGTCCTCTCTATTAGGAAAATTTTCAATCCTTCCATGATCTCCCCTTTTAAACCATCCATCTTAGTATTTATTGCCTCCAACTTAGCTTCCATCTCTTGTAGTTCATATTTTGTTACTGTCTTCTTTTGTAAATCATTTATGTCCCTATGCATTTCTTTACCTTCATCAAGAGTCCAAGTAGGATTGTCTGGAGGCTTATTTGGTGTAGAATTTCCCTTTTTTGGTGGCATGTTGGTCAAGTATCACTTTAAACCTTGATTTTGAGGTGGTTCTGCTAGACAATATTCCTTTTATTGTATCTCCAAAATTTCAGCTCTTCTGGGTATGAAATTTTATTTTTTGTAGGTCCCTGATATATCTTCTCTGCAATGCTATAGGTTTGATCAAAATTGGAAGTGCCAAGTGGAATTTATGGTAACTTCCCCACAACTTGCTGATTTTTTTCCTTTCCAGGAGATCTCACTTATATAGCATGCCCCGCACAAAATCATTGATATCAAAATTATGAAACTCATACCAGAACTACTATAGGATTTCCACTATCCAATGCAACTAGTCTCACTCAATTTGGATACTCTAGGAAGAAGTTATGATTGTTTTACTCGAAACACCTGCTTGAGACTAGTCAATATGACTAGTTAGATACCCTATCTTCCACAGGGTGTATCTACAAATGTAAGATGAATCAGAATCTGAAATTGTTACCACATATACCTTACTAATTTATATGAACATCCTCTAGATTTCAGGGTCTGAAACATTACAGAAACAATTTTATAGCAAAAATTCTGCAATGACTCAATTCAGGATGATTCTATAACCCTATCTTAGAAAAGTTGTATCTCCGAAATTATAAGGCCTCAAGAGCTGAAATTTTAACCCGACGTACCTTGATCTGTCAACTAAATATACTCCAAGACGTTCCTTCTGAATCATTGTAGAAATGAAGTTATAGCAAAAATTCCAAGGTGTCTCAAATGTAGCAGCGAAACCCCAAAACCCTGAGCTATGATACCATATGTTAGGAACCAAATATCAACATAGCATAGAAAAACCTCAAAATAAGTACTCAACGCCTTGAAAAAGAGATAAATTCATATAATAAGCCTCTTCGAGGGGGAAACCTCCTTATGCCCACATAAATGTTCAAATACAAGATGATTCCAAATGAAAATGTCTCCTTGGTATATATAGAAGACTAGGAGGTATAATTACAACTAATGGACTAAAGACGATATAAATAAAATAACATATGCCCCAATTAAGGGATAATGAGCCACCATTTAGGGCTTAACAAAAGAGCAAACCGCCTATTTTTTATTTCCCAAAAACTGTGAGCTTGTATTAAGGATTTGTGTTTCCAAGAAACATTCTAGATTAAGGATCTGGGCCTATTCCCTGTCATATTGATGAGAATTTGAAGGGTTGATGTTATTTTCATATTTATTTCGCCATAGTTCACTCCAAGGATCACCCTTGACTTGAAGCCAATGCCACAGGGTTTTGTCCCAAATAATATTATTAAGGTGTTCAGATTCTCTTAACCCCAAGCCCACTTTTAGCTTGGGAAGACATAGAGTGTTTCAGGCAACCAATTCCCATTTTCTAGCTGAATTAGTGCCCCACCACAAAAAATTACGCTTGAGAGCCCTAACAACCTTGAGAATGCATTTAGGGGCAACTAGAGAAAATAATTGAAGGACTGACTTAAGAAGAATGAGACTACTAGCAATATTAAGGGAGTGACAAGTCTAGTTGGAAAGTTTTTTACTAAGTCCGGAGATAATATCCTCCCAAGATAAATTGTGAAAAACATAATCAAGGAGCGAGGCATGAAGATAATTGGATGGAAGGGAGATTCTAGAGAATCAAAGGATATGGAACACATGAAATTGAAGAGAGAGGGGTTTTGAAGAAGAAGATTTGAGATTTGTGATGATTGATGGAGGTACCTGAGGCTTCCATGAAGTCATCCAGAACCCTTTTGTAGTCCCTAGACTCTCTAGCTGAGGGAACCCCCATCAACATGGTATCATCAAAAAATTGATTATGAGAGAGGGGGGAATCAAAGTAATGGACAGAGAGGCCCTGTAGACTGTGATATTGAACTACAACTTTGAGACTTCGGACAAGACCCTTGGCCATAAGAATGAAGACAAAGGGAAAAAGGGGATCACCTTGTCGGATGCCTTTGGAAGGACGAAAGGGGGAGCCATTGATCACTAAGGAGAAGAAGGTTGAGGAGATAAGTGTCATGATCCAACTGACCTGGGAAGGATGAAATCTAAAGGCCAATAAAACATCATTGATGTATTGTCAACTAAGCTTGTCAAAAGCTTTGGACATGTCGAGTTTAATCGACATTCCCAGAGATTTAGTGGATTTTAGGGAATGGGTCACCTCATGGGATATAATAATGCTATCAATAATATAAAGTCCTTCCACATAGCTTGATTGTTGAGGGGTGACCAATATTAGCATAAGAGGTTTGATTCAAGAGGCAATGACTTTAGTTATGATTTTGTATATAACCTTACACAAAGCTATGGGTCAAAATTGAGTAGGGTTAGTGGCTTTGTCCTCCTTGGGGATTCAAGTAAAAAGGGTGGCATTGAGAGCAGGGAGCACGCCTAAGATTCTATGTGATTCAACAACAAGTGCCCAAACATCTTGTTTGACAATTGGGAAGTAATGGTGGAATAATTTTGAGGTGAATCCATCTGGACCGGGTGACTTACTTGGAGCCATATTCATGACATCAGCTTCAACTTTAGAAAGGGAAATGGGACACATTAAGTTGACATTGTGGTCAACATTGATCAATTTAGGAATGTGGCAGGGAATATAATAGATGTTCATATATCTCTTTGGTTGGGGCTCAATTAATGGAGACTGGAAGAAAGAGGAAAGCTCAAGCTCAATATCCTAATGAGAGGTGATTTTGTTACCTTGTTTTGAAGTTAATTGGGTGATGTGATTATAATGTTTTCACTAGATCATCGAGCAATGAAAGAATTCGGTGTTGCACTCTCCTTCCTTGAGCCATTCAACTTGGGACTTCTGCCTCCATAGGATTTCTTCCTGACATTGTCATTCATCGCTCTGGGAAGAGAGTTTCTTATCCTACTGAGAGAGGTCCTCTGACCATCCATGATGCATTATTTGTTGATGGAGATCCACCATCTGAGATGCTAATTGTTTATGTGCTTGAAAGATTTTGTTGAAGACCAATTTATTCCAGGATTTAAGATGTTTATTAAGGTTCTTTAGCTGATGCTGAAAGAAAAACATCAAGGAACCTTGTTCCACATCGACTTCAACCCACTATTTCTGAATATTCTTTTAGAAGTTTGGGTGGAGGAGCCAAATATTATCAAATATGAAAGGCCTCTTGAGAGGAGAGCTCTGAACATCAATATTGAGATAGATGGGTTAGTGGTTAGAACTTGTCGTAAGGAGGATAATGGATTCCATGTGGAGTCCTGCGATCATGAGAGATTAAGAGACTAGGAATCTGTCAAGTCGGCAAACAATTTGCTAGGATCCACCTCTTTGATTGTTCCAAGTGTGCAGACATTGATGATTTCAATGTCTACAAGTATTTGATACTGAATGAAGTATTGAAGGCGACACTATTATGATCTAGCCTATGTATCCCTCCTTTCTTTTCTTCAAGGGAGGAGATGAAGTTGAAATCCCCCCATAAGATTCATAATTGGTGGTCGATGAAGTCAGTGATATTCTGCAATGATTGTAGGAAATTATATTTCTCATTTAGGTGTTGTAGTCCATAAACATTAGTGATAAATCTAGCGGCATCCAAGCCTATTGGTTTGAATTGAGCTATGAGAGTTCTGGAAATAATAAAGAAGTTTTCTAAAACGAAAGTAGTTGGATTCCAAAGGATTGCAAGGCCCCCTGCAGAACCACTAGATTCCAAGGAAATAGATTGGCTATTCATCCATATTTTAGGAAGAATAGTAGCCAAGGTTTAAGTAGAAAATTTTGTTTCTTGTAGCATAAAAATGTCAGGAGATTTCATACATACCTTGTTACATAAGAGACTTTGCTTGTTCTTACCATGGTTGAAGTAGAACATTTTGTTTCTTGTAACGTAAAAAATTTCTAGAGATTTCATACATACCTTGTTGTGTAAAATCATTTGCTTACTCTTACCATTTATTCCTTGAATGTTCTAGGAGATGATTTTCATTCAAAAACTGGAGAAAGAGAGGGATGGTTAGTATTTATAATCAAATCATTCTAGAAAGAGTTGACTAAGATATTGCTAATTTTCTGCAGAGGTTGCAGATTAGATTTGCGACCCTTTAGCTTATCACTGTAAGGAATCTTCTTGGGAGGTTTCAATTTGTCGGTCTGAAATCCAAGAGTAAGGCTGGAGCCTAGTAATGGATCAAGGATAGTGTGATATTTCTTGCTTTTTTTGAGAGCTTGATGTACATGTTGAATGTGTCCTATTGGGATTGATTTCATGTCTTGCCTATGACATACATCCATAATGATTTGTAGATCGATGCCTTCTTATTCCATATCATTTGGATCAAGGTCAGCGCCATCCTCCCCTGGAGGAATCATAGTTACATCTTCCAGAGGCGGGATATCATTAGGGATGTCTATGTTTTTTGGCCTTTTGGGATCATCTAGGTTAGGGGAAGGATCTAAAGGCTTGCGAGATATGGCGTTTCTAGGAGAGGGATCAAGAATATGGTTAGAAGGAGAATATTCAAGGATGAATTCAAGGATTTCATAGCTATTTTTGGTTAGAGGAGTTTTGAAAGGGGCGGGAGGAGTGTGTTTTCTCCTAGATTGATGATTACCAACAATCTTGGTAAATTCCTCCTCATATTTCTTAATCTCAGGTTTAGACAACTTGGGAGAGTTAAGAAGAGGACAATCTTCAAAGAGATGACCATGCTTATGACACCATTGGTAGTGAAAGGGTGTAACACCCTCTTTCCCCCAGATTGTAAATATAACTGAACTGGCCAAGGACTATGGAAAAACTCATAAGTATGAATATGTGATGTAAATGGACCCGCAGGAAGAGGTCAATAAATGTAAATAACAGTTTGAATTTATTGCAGAACTGCTGAGAGNCCCTTTTTCTTGAGATTTATCAATTGGCTAAAGAAGGTATTGCTCCTTGTATCCTCATAGTGTGCTATCATTTCTTTCGTGAAAATTGTCCAAGTGACGAGTGATTTGCGAGAACAAAGCCATCAATACCATACAAATTGATTGGGTTGTAAATATAAAGAAGAAATTCGTACCTTTTGTGTATGTGGCACATTATGTAGATCAAAGAATTGCTCCATCTGAAGTATCCATGTGATTGGGTCCTTGCATCAAACTTCCTCATATCGATCTTAGGAACGTGGTTGGTCTTCAACCCAAAGTTGGAGTTTCTCCATTCTTGATTCACCTTCCTTGTGTCCTCATCATGAATTTCATGGGATACATTTTCACTTTTAGGTGTCCTCTCTATTAGGAAAATTTTCAATCCTTCCATGATCTCCCCTTTTAAACCATCAATCTTAGTATCCAACTTAGCTTCCATTGAATCCATCATCTCTTGTAGTTCATCTTTGGTTACTGTCTTCTTTTGTAAATCATTTATGTCCCTACGCATTTCTTCACCTTCATCAAGAGTCCAAGTAGGATTGTCTGGAGGCTTATTTGGTGTAGAAGTTCCCTTTTTGGGTGGCATGTTGGCCAAGTATCACTTTAAACCTTGATTTTTAGGTGGTTCTACTAGACAATCTTCCTTTTATTGTATCTCCAAAATTTCAGCCCTTCTGAGTATGAAATTTTATTTTTTGTAGGTCTCTAATATTTCTTCTCTTCAATGCCATAGGTATAATAAAAATTGGATGTGCCAAGTGGAATTTACGGTAACTTCCCTACAACTTGCTACTTTTTGGACTTTCCAGGAGATCTCCCTTGTATAGTGTGCCCCGCATAAAATAATTGATATAAAATTCTGAAACTTGTACCCAAACTACTGCAGGCTACCCACTATTCAATGCAACTAGTCTCACTCAATTTGGATACTCTAGGAATAATTTATGATTGTTTTACTCGGAGCACCTGCTTGAGACTAGTCAATAGGACTAGTCAGGTACCCTATCTTCCACAGGGTGTATATACAAATTTAAGATGACCCAGAATCTGAAATTGCTACCACAGATACCTTACTACTTTTTGAGAATATCCTCTAGATTTTAGGGTCTGAAACATTACAAAAAAATGTTTATAGCGCAAATTCCACAATGACTCAATTTAGGATGATTCCAGAACCCCATATTAGAAAGGATATATCTCTGAAAGTATAGGGCCTCAGGAGATGAATTTTTAACCTAATGTACCTTGATCCATCTACTAAATATCCTTCAAGTCGTTCCTTATGAATCATTGTAGAAAAAAAGTTATAGAAAAAATTCCATGGTGTCTCAGAATTATCAACGAAACCCCAAGACCTTGAGCTCTGATACCATATGTTAAGAACCAAATATCAATATAGCATAGAAAAAACTTAGAATAAGTAGTCAACTCCTTGAAAATGAGATAATTTCAGATAATAAGCCTCTTTTATGGGGCAACCTCCTTTTACCCCACATAAATGTTCAAGTACAAGATGATTCCAAATGAAAATGTCTCCTTGGTATATATAGGAGACTAGGAGGTATAATTACAACTAATGGAATAAATCCGACATAAATGAAATAATATTACTAATGTAATATGCCCCAATTAAGGGGTAATAAGCCAATATTAGGGCTTAACAATGTTGCACAATTCATTGCTTCATTCCATAGTCTCTGTGGTAGTGACTTTGCATGCAACATGCAAGATGCCATCTCCTTTAGAACTCCATTTTTCCACTCAACAACTCCGTTTTGCTGCGGAGTATAGGGAATTGTTTGCCACAACTGAATTCATGCCTCATGAAAATATTATGAATCTCATAATTGACATACTCTCTCTCATTATCAGTTTAGAGGATTTTGATCTTCTTTCCGGACTATGTCTCAACTAGGGCTTTGAAATCTTTGAGGTGTTGAAAGACCTCAGATTTTTGCCTGAGAAAATTAATCCATGTAAAATGTGAGAAATCATCAACAAAAATGAGAACAAACCTCACTTTGTTGATATATGGATGCGGAAAAGGACCCATAAGGTCACTATGGATCAGATCTAAATGCATGGAAGCTCTCTGAGACTTTCCTTTGTTGAATTTCTCTTGAGGGTGTTTTCCAAGAACACATCCCTCACATACTCCCTTGGAGAAATGGATGTTTGGTAGACCATCAACTAATATTTTCTTGCTAATTTGTTGCATGTATCTGAAATTCAATATTCCAAACCTTTCGTACCATATCCTACTACTTTCATTAGCACGAGTAAGCAATAAACAAGAACCAGGTTCAATGAATTCAGAAAAAGTATACAATCTAGACTGATGATTTACCTCACCGGTAGAAACCCTAGATTTGGTTTGCATGTCATAAATGTCCATGGTATTTTGTGTGAATATGAATTTCTTTCCAGTGCTAGAATTCATCATCTGATACATAGAGATAAGGTTGAAAAAAAGTTTAGGAACGTGCAACACATTCTCGAAGCTTCCGTTGGTGAGTTCAATCCTTCCTTTGCTAGTGACTTCGACATAAGAGTTTTCCCCCATAAGAATATGAGGAACTTTGCATGCAACCAACAAATAATATACTACTTTTGAGGCAGCCATGTGATGTGATGCTCCTGAATCTACGATCCCAACATCGTGAGAGGATTTGATGGAAATCAAGGCATGGCTACAATTTTCTTTCTTGGGATTCTAATCTTCTTTATTCTTCTTCTTAGCACCCTCGGGGATGCGATCTCCAAGGTTGTTTTTATAAAGTATTTGAGTCATTAGATCTATCTGTTTTTGCATGTATGTGGATTTTGGATGGAATCCTTTGTGACAATATGTGCATTTATCCCCTTTTCTTCCCTTTTCCCCTTTGGATCCGGAGGCATCGGTGAAGGGTTTTGTGTACCCTTCCTTATTTGAATGTGCATGAGATTTCATTTTTTCTTTATCTTTATATTTCTGATATTTGTGGCTGTCATCTTGCATAGTGAGTGCATGCACCTTTGAGCCTTTGATTTTTACCATGTTAATGAGATTGGTTTTCTCTTGTGTCAGGGATTCGATAAAGTCCTCAAGAGAAGGCATCTTCCAGGTGGCTCCAAAGACAAATATGACATAATGGAATGTGGCTACGAATACATAGAATTCAGGACCAAGTTTGGAGAGAATGGTGAGAACCATTTGTTTCTCCTCCTTAGATTTATCAACCCCACAAGCTTTGAGTTGTGATAGTAAATCCTTGAATTTTGTAAAGAAATATTGGATATTATTGAAGATTTTTGGATCCAATGTGAGAAATTCCACCTCCAACATGTGTCCTGTCATCTCATACTTTTTTCCAAAGAGCCCTTCCAAGGTGGTCCAGGCTTCATTGGGAGTCTTATAGAAAGATATGTGAAAAAGGAGATCGGGATAAATATGACTGCAAATTGTTCCAAGTGCCTCATCCATGCAATTTAAATACTTGGATTTTTCTATGGATGATGTCGGTTTTGTATCTGTATTCAAGGTTAACCTATACAATCCTATGGTTTGAAGATGTATGGATATTTTCTTGTTCCATGCAAAGTAGTTGTAAGGTGTAAGAATGAATTATTTTTGTTAATCCATATTTCCGCTATCTTCAATCTTTTGTACCTGCAAACAATTTTAGTGTAGATTTTTCTTAGAAGTTCGTTGGCTCTGATACCATGTAAATGTGTTGAACCTACATAGAATAGATCTATCTAGAAAATACTACACACATTTGCAGAGATAAATTAAGAAAGAATAAGAAGGAGAGAAAGAATGGAAGAATTCTCATTAACGATAATGAATAATGAATAATTTACACATGGTATAACTTGTATAACTCAATGAATGTGCACTGGAGGAGAACCAATGCAACATGGTGGTGGTATAGAGTGATATAGACACACACCAACAGTTACGGGAGTGAAATTCCACCTAGTCTAGTCTCTCAGGCAGTTACGGGAGTGAAGAACCACCTAGCTGAGTTAACTAGTCAACCAGTCTTTAGTTAACTGACTGAACATAGTGTAGTGAGGAGTAGATAAAGGAATCAATGGTAATCCTCTAGTTTGGTAATGATCCCAAGGCAAGTGCGCATTAGGATGGTGATGATCCCAATGTTGCACAGTGATAAAACCAATGCAACATCTAGACTCAACTCAACTAGTCAAACTAAAGTGCCATTTGAAAGAGAATATTCTCCCCTAAAATATAGGAGACTGGATAATGACTAATTATGATTAATAAGTAAGGAAAAATATTAGGAAAAAGAAATCTTAGGTGTGTGTGAAGTAACTCCAACAACAAATTTAGAGAATGTGTACAATCTAGATTGATGATTTACCTTACCAACAACAATTTGAGAGTTGTCTTCCATCTCAGATATTGTCATGGAATCAGGGGAGAATTCAACCCTCTTCCTTGTTCTTGAATCTGTGATTTGGTAAACAATGAGTATATTTATGGAGAGTTTAGGAATGTGTAAGACATTCTTGAAACTTCCATTTTCAAGATCTACTCGCCCTTGTCCAGAGACTTCTACTGGAGTGTAATCTCCCATTAAAATGGGAAGACTCATTCATGATTTTGAATATGAAAGGAAATATTTTTTGGATTCTATGTGGTGTGGTGCTCTTGAATCAATGATCCATGCAACTAGAAAATAATTAATTGCAATTAAAGAATACACATTACCTCTAGTTTCTAGCGTGTTTTTTCCAGACTTCTTCTTGGCATTCTTAGGAATGTAGTCTCCAATATTGTTTTTCTATAGTGTTTGCACCATAAGGTCAATGGTTTTCTTCATGCAAGAGGATTTAGGATGATAGCCATGATTCCTATAAACTCGCTTTGATTTCCTTTTCTTTCCCTTTCCTTCCTTTGAGATAGAAGATTCATTAGAGGGTTTGAAGTTTCCTCCCTTTCTTGGATCAAAATCCTTCTTTCCCTTTGATTTCTAATTGAATTTTGAGCTTGAATTTCCACTTTCATGCAAAGAAAGTGCTCGGGATTTGGATTTTTTGAGTGTTCCCTCCTTGATGATGTAGCATTTCTCATGTATCAATGAATGTATCCAATGTGGGCATTGTCCTAGTTGCACCCGATGTAATCCTTACTATATGAAATGTGGAGACAAATACAACATACTCTGTACCCAACTTTGATAAAATAGAAAGAATAAAAATGTTTTCTTTCTTTGATTTATCAACCCCGCATCCTTTGAGTTGAAGCAATAATAATTTGAACCTCATTAAGAAGTATCATATTATAACATACCCAACCACCCCCAGTCCGAGCTACGCCACCTCAAGTCCACTGATGGAATTCCTTCAATATTTGATCTAACTCGTAATTAATAAAGAATCATGCAGTATTCATATTCATAGATCAAAATTCATGCCACAACATAATTAAGATGAACCATATGTTGCACACAACAATAACCAACAAGCATGCATACTATGTATACAAAATTCATAGATAAGTAAATACACAACGGAATAAGTACATAAGTAAATAAAACCATACCAGAGAGAACTTATCTTTAATGAAATGAATCACCAACTATATGCATACCAAGGACATTCCACCCAACCATAGACATTGTTGTTCCAAGTCTCAACAATCGTGTCACCCCCGAGCCAGGGCTATGAATCCACAAGGATGGTTCCAGAGTGTCATTCAGCTTCCCAAACCAGTCACCACTCAAGATCTCGTAGGATTTTTAGCACCCACAACAATTCAAGCCCACCAAATCTATTCTACCCAGCCTAAAAAACCCAATATAATGGACCCCTTCTTTGCCATGTAGTCCCTCAGGTTGTTCATCTCCTTTTAGGGCTCCAATGTAGTTGGTCTAGAATCTCCATGCTAGGACTCTCACGACTCACAGCTGTGAGAAAGACTGAACACATGCCAAAACATATTAGACATGAAGGCCTTGATTCATGGCTAGAATACACTAATAGTCTCTACATCCAACAAAACCATGGATGCTCTCCAACAATTTGCTTTCCTTTCCCCAACCAAGACACAAATGAAGAAAGAGGAATGGGTGAAAGAATGAATGGAATGAGAAAAGAGTGAAAGGTGTGATCAACGAGTAATTGAGTGAATGAGTGAATGAGTGACACGACTAGAGAAAAATAATGAGAAAGAGAGTGAGAACCCCCCAAACATACCAAGGATATGTTTATGTAATTATTGGAATTAAGAAGCCACTTGGCCTCCCCCCCCCAAGAAGCTCATGTAATTGTTATTCTCTATTAAAACAAAATGGGTAAACAAAGAATAAAGTAAATACTTATCCTTTCAATCCCCCTCTCTTGTGGAATAATACCCCCCTATAAATCTTGTCCTTGTTCGTTTAGCAGCCAACGATGTGTTTTATATTAATAATAATCAAACATTACATTTCCTAGGCACACTATCCCCTTAATAATTGTTTAGGCACTCTGGTCTTTCATAACTTAACAAAGTGAAATATTCAATACAAGGTTCAAAACTAGGGTATTATATTTCCCTCCCCCTTATTTTGGCACTATCCTCAGTGCATATACAAAACAAGAATCAAAATTCCAAAATTTATTCAAAAATATGCAGGTACCCTGCCCGCATGGCATCTTCATGCTCCCAAGTAGCATCCTCAGGACCGTAGCAGGTCCATTGGAATTTTACCATATCTATGACTCAGATCCGAAGCATTTTGATTTTTCTATCCAATATTCACATTGGCTGGACCTGAAAGTCTCCCTCTGTCTCTACTTGAATCAGATGCCAATCAATAACATGGTTAGGATCATGTACACATTTTTTTAGAAAAGAGACATGAATTACATTATGCACATTCATAGAAGAAGGAAATGCAAGCATGTATGCAACTGGCCCTATTCTGTCTAATATATCAAATGGACCACATAATTTGGCTGCTAGCTTTGTACAACTACCCAACTTCAAAGAGATCTTCTTGGAATTTACTTTTAAAAGCACACACTCCCCCACTTTAAATTCTCTAGTTATTATGTTCTTATCTGCATAAAATTTCTGCCTATCTTGAGCTTCCTTTAAATTCTTCTTAATTCTAACCATCCTGTCTTCCATATCCTTGAGAAATTCTGGCCCAAGTACCACTCTGTCTGATGGGTTGTCCCAACTTACTGAAGTATTGCATTTCCTTCCATACAACACTTCAAATGGGATCATTCTCAATGAAGCTTGATACCCATTATTATAGGAAAACTTAACCAAGTGCAAGTAATCTTCCCACTTGGATGGTTCATCCATCACATACATTCTGAACATGTCTTCAATTACTTGGTTGACTCTCTCTGTCTACCCATCCAAATGTTGATGGTATGATGTGATAAAGTTCAGATTTGTACCAAATCCTTTAAACAATCCCCTCCATAAATTTGAAGTGAACATTGTATCTCTATCTGAGACAATTGCCTTAGGTATCCCATGCAACCTAGCAAGATGTTTTATGTAATTTTCTGCAATATTGGCTGTTGTATGAGTTGTTTTCACAGGAACACAATCAACAAATTTTGTCAATTTATCAACCACTACCATGATCAAATCATGTTGTCTTATTGTCCTGGGAAATTTTGTTATAACGTCAATGGTTACCACTTCCCATTTCTTCTTTGGAATTGGTAAGGGTTGTAGCAAACCCATTAAGTTCCTATGCTCAACCTTCATTCTCTGACATTCCATACATCTAGCGATGTAATCAACAACATCCTTTTTCATTCCCGACCAAAAGAATATGCTTCTTACTGTTGCAATTGTTTTTTGTTAACCAAGATGTCCAACATATGGAATATTATGCATTTATTTTAATACCAAATTCTTGAGTTCTCTGGAACTAGGAACATACATTCTATTTTTATGCATAAGTAATCCATATTCCTTCATCTCATACTCTTTCATTTTTTGTTGTACATATTATTGCTGTAAGTTTTCCTTTACATGTAGGTAATGTTGATATGTGACAACGACATCTAAAAATTTTCTCTTTAAATCTGAATGATGCATACTAACAATTGTAGCATGAATGAGATGTACTCTTCTACTAAGTGCATTGGCAAATTTATTTTCTTTTCCTTTTATATGCTTGATGTCAAAATCGTATTCACTTAAAAATTCCAGTCATATCGTTTTCCTGGAATTCAAAGTTGTTTGTTCAAAAAGATACTTCAGACCACTGTGGTAAGATCTTAATTCAAATCTCTTTCCCATGAGATAATGCGTCCACATATTCAATGCGTGAACAATGGAAACAAGATCCAAGCCATGTGTGGCATAGTTCCTCTCATGTTCATTAAGCTTTCTGGACTCATAACCAATGGCATGTCCATTTTGAGTGAGGACTCCACCCAATCCTTCCTTGCATGCATCTGTGTATACCACACTTTCATTGGGGTCAACAATATTTAAAATAGGATCACTAGTAAGTAACTCTTTCAACAGATTAAAGCTCTCTTCACACTTAGATGTCCATTCAAATTAAATTCCCTTATTTTGTAGAGAAGTGATGGGATGACCAATATTAGAGAACCCTGCTATAAATCTTCTGTAGTAACCAACTAACCCCATAAAATATATGATTTCTGAAACATTATTGGGTGTTCGTCATCATCTAATGGCTTCAATCTTCTCCGGATATACTTCTATACCTTGTTATGAAATAATGTGTCCCAAGTAATGGACTTGTTCTTGGTAAAAAGAACACTTACTCAACTTGGCATACAACTGATGTTCTCTTAGCACTTGCAATACCATTCATAGGTGATGTTCATGCTCTTCCTATGACTTAGAATAGACAAGCATGTTGTCCAGTAATACTATGACAAAATTATCCAAATAATTTCTTAATATACCATTCATTAAGCACATAAAGAAAACTGGTGCATTGGACAATCCAAATGGCACCACTACAAATTCATAATTCCCATACTTGGTTCTAAAGGTTATCTTATTGATGTCTTCTTCGTTGATTCTTACCTAATGGTATCTTGATCTCAAGTCTATCTTTGAAAACATATTTTCTCCTCTTATCTGATCAAAGAGGTCATCAATTCTGGGTAGAGGGTACTTATTCTTTACAGTGGAATTATTCAGTTGTCGAAAGTCAATACAGAACCTCAAGGTTCCATCCTTCTTTTTGAAAGAGTATTGGTGCTCCCCAAGGTGAAACACTTGGACGTATGTACCCTTTCTTCAACAATTCTTCCAGCTGCAATTGTAATTATTTCAACTCTGTTGTACTCATTTTGTAAGGTTTTTTTGACACAAGGGCATTCCCTGGCCTTAAATAAATAGATAAATTTATCTCCCTCTTTGGTGGAAACCCTGGTATTTCTTGGAATACATCTTCAAATTCTTGTAGTATCAGGAATTATTCAAGGTTTGGCCCCTTTGTCTTTTTTGGCTCCTCCACATGGGCTGCATACAATTGACATCCTTTTCTGAAGAATCTCTTCATTTGTAAGGATGAAATCTCACTTATAGAGATGGGTCTTGAAACTCCTTTTAGAGTGCTCTATCTTCCTTCTTCATCAAGACATGCAAATGTCTTGTTATGACAATTTAGGACAACATAATGCTTTTCCAACCAATGCATTCCAATTAGAATATCATAAGACCCTAATGGTATAATATTTAGATCAACTTTCGTATTCACACCATTACGACTTATGGAACAACCTCTGACCAAATCATGGATTCTCCTTTTGGTTCCAGTGGCTAGCTGAACCAAACTTGATTTGTCAAGATTACTTTTCTCCAAATGTAATCTATACACTATTTTAGGATCAATGTAACAATCAATTGCTCTTGAATAAATTAAAATAGAAATAGGCTGATTAATGATCTTACCTTCCACCTTGATCATATTGGATTGGTACTCTTCTTGTCGATCATCTAAAGCTGCATAAATTATTCCCATGTCTTCTACTGTTGTATCCTCTTGGATATTGTGCATGGTATTCACTTTGTCATTTCTTTGAGGGAAATCCTTGTACAGGTGGCCTTCTTTGCATCCCCAACATTGGATTGGTGGTCTCCCCCTTTTTCCTAAGGAGTCTTCTCTCTTGGATTCATCCTTAGCATATTGGTCTTGATGATTTTTATTAGAGATATTTCTATTGAAAGGAGGTTTGAATCCCTTCCTCCTTTGATTAGATTTCTCCTTCTTCTTATCCTTCCAAGATTTTAACATGGATTCTCTTCCCTTGTCTTGTGTTGAGAGGTCCTAAATCACTTTAACTCAACAAAATGAACCAAACCCGCCACAAAGGCCCAATTAGACTCTGCAACATTTGATGGTGGAATGGTGCTACAAATATTTTGATCTAGCCAATTTATCAATGGGATTTATGTAGTGATTGACAAGATAACTTCTTATGAAAGTTCCTCCTTCAGTTTGAATGTTCTCTTTTTGTCTTTTCTTTTATTAGATGGGTCTGATCAAAAGATGTGTGCTAGTATAAACCAGCTGGTAAAGGGGGTTTTTAACTACTGAAGAAGGCTTAGCTTGGGATAATCCTTGTGCTCAAGCATGCAGACAAAGATATTCAAACCCGTGACAAGCCTAGTACTAATACATTAAATTGTTGGTATTTCAATTATTGACTGAGATACAATTATCGTAAGAAAAAATGCATGCAATAAGATGATGGCAAGAAAAATAGTTTCCTTAGCTTTAACATTAATCACACATTAACACAACGATTTGCTTTCATCATTAGAGACAAGAAATACAAAAATATTGAAACAACTAACTTATCAATAGATTCAGAAACTCTTACTCGTTACAACATCCATTAATGAAATAAAGTTGGAAGTAATTCCTCCTCAATCCAATCACACAACACCTTTGATCAAAAACATAAATTTGTCTCCAGTCCTAATCAAGACTTCTCAATCAAGGTAGTTCAGAAATAGTTCTTTACAATTCCAAAAATGAGGGTCTTTCCAAAAATCATCGACCTTTGCTAAAAGGTCATTCATATTATTTATAATGAATCATTAACTAAAAATAGCTATTACAAGTGCAAGCTAAGTAAAACAAAATATCACCACATTGCGCTTTCATCTCTCTGTTCTTTGAGAATCATCGAATAGTCTTACTGAAGTGGATGACTCTTCTCATATTCTAACCATTTGATGAAGAGTTCCTCGTATGTGTTGGCATACGGGAACCTGTGCTGGTCCATCGGGGTGAAATAATTTCTTTCACTTCCACTGCCCGTGCTCTGTACTTGATCATTTTAACACTCGACCACTGTAGAACTGCTCGAGCCTTAATAGAATGCTCCATGAAACGTTGTACTTGAACTAGCACCATGCTCACCACCTTTGATATCTTTGTTTTCCATGTCAAGTCTTTTTCTGCATGTTGCTAGACTATGTCATGAATGTTGACAAAGTCTTCAGGTGAGTTGAATTATAGGAGGTCGATGTATTTTGTCTCCTAGTTAATATTTTCCCAACTCTTTTCTCACCCGGTCCACTTATCTTGAATCTCCCGCTGAGGTTTCTGGGCCTTTTTTACCCAATATTCGTCTGCTTTCCTGATTAGATCGATCCCGTTGTCCCTTAGCACCCAAATGCCGTGCTCTTCAATGTCTCATCCCTTTTGAACCGTGCTGATGTAATGGATCCTTTCTACTGCTTGATGAGATTTCTCATAACACCTTTCCTCATCCTTGCAGGTTGCTAACACAATAAGGGTGTCTTCTTGGAAATCGGCTATACCTGCAATGAAAAGGTGGTGTTCATTCGTGAATTTGGCATAGGCATATTGGAACTCACTTCTTAATGGTTCCGTTCATAATGGATGTTATTTTCCTATCATAGGCGATCTCTTGTATTTTGGCGACCTCATCAATAGGTTCATGGATTTGTTGTTCTCCCCAGGTTAGAGTATCTCCTAGGCTCCCGATTGTATGTATATGTTCTAGGATTGGTTCATGGAATTATTCTATATGTCTTGATGGCTTGACCTCCATTTGTTGTGCATTGGTTGGTGAGGCATCGACTGAAATTGAAGAGTCAGGGATAGGTCCGACACTTACTTGGTAATCGACTGTCAATGTGTCGATATCTTTCTGTGGAACTTCCTCTTTCTAACCTCCCAATCGCAGCTCATCCATCAAGTTGCCCATTGGGATTCCCGACAAGTCGAGTAGCTTAGTGTCTAAGACACTTTCGACCTCATGGTCTCTTTGTGGAAGGTTTTGAATTGAAGCATCGAGACCTGGGGTAGATGCTTTCTCGGGTTCTTTTTCCTTTCTAATCTGTATCGGAGCCACTAGGGAAACCTGTGAACTCTTCTCATCATCATAGAAACTTATTAAGTCAAACAAGGGGTTTGATACACTTGTCCTACCTGGTGTCCTTTCTATCTTAGGTTGGGTTGAAATTCCCCCTGGTGATCTGATCTGTGGTGGTGGAAATTTAGGGTTTTCTGGCCAGATTATTTCTTCATGTTGTATTGGCTCTAAGCCACTTATCTCTCCTCTTCTTTTGATTGGGTCATCAACGGGAATCCTCGACATCTCTATGAGATCAAGGTCATTCTATAGTTGATCAATGATCCTCTGTTCCCCTTATGGCAAGAGAAACCCTCTTATTTGTTCCTCTGTAGTCTCTTCCACTCTAATCTCTTCCCTAACTCTGAGGGCCTCTTAAGATGACTTCTCTATTGTCTCCACTTGTTCATCCATGCTCATAGCCTTGAACCTGGTCATGTTTGGGTTGGCCATTCTTTGTACTACCTCCTCCCAGTCCCGAGCACCTTCTATGAAAATTTCATCTTCAAATTTATCATGCGTGTATGGCTAATATGAGGATACTTGTGAAGCATGTTGGTGAACCAGGACTTTAGGGTCATTATTGCAAAATCATCTTGTCGGGAACCTGAATTCAAGTTGGCTCAACCCTTCTTGATTATCTTGAGAAGTGTCCTTTACCAAATAAAACTCCACATGGAAGTCATAGGGTATGGAAGCCCACTTCTTGTCCTTGACTAGCATGGTGTTATATCCCTACAGGATAGTCTATTAGCATATTTCTCCCACAATGAGCCAGTTTGGGATGTGAGAAGGGAGTATATGCGGTGCTCTAGTGGCCCCGAACAACCTGATATAGGTTGAGTGTTCATCCAAATACTAGTGGCCTACCTTCGCTACCATTTTCTTGGTTGCTGCGGATAGTATAGAGCATTCCTTTTTAAATACAATAAAATGAATATGGGCAATGAATTCATCGTAAATGAGTGCGTAGGATTTTTTATACCTGTTCTCCCATAGTATGCTGAAATAGACATGAATAGGGAGCTCCAAAACATGCCAGCTTATATTCATGTTGGCGAAGACATTCCTCGCGCAGATCACATCAAAAAAGTACGAGGCCATGTGGAAAGTAGGTTCTTCCCCTTCTTTCGGCGTTTGAGCCTGTTGTACAAAGATGATAAACTTATTTGAAGTTATTTCTCCCCAGTTGAAGCTGCTTCCAGAGATCACCATTGTTTATGCCAAGGGCATCCATGCTTCCAAAAAATTTGAGCAGTCCTTTCCTCCATACAATCCGAAGATGAGATCCATCAAGTAGATGTATGGCTCCATCAGGTTAACTATCCCATACCAACCATTGCTCCAGTTTGTAAACTTTTTGTCCTCCTTCCACCATGAGGCCATCAACCAGATGGTGTCATGGAATTCGTAGAACTCCACCATGAATTATGTGTTTAGTCGCTCCTCTGGATCTCTAAATTTGTAATACTTCTGGACTTCTTTCGGGAGGAAAAATCTGACACACCCTCCAGTCTCATCATTTATTAAGCATTTATGCACATCTGTATGGCCGATTAGCCACTTCAAAGCCTCCACGCATGTGAAAACTGGGGTTCTGCTGGCTACCATGTGAAAATATGATCGTTGGATATTTGGGAACACCTGGTCATCGAGATTCCTTACATATGAATCATTGTGTGGGATACACTCTAGGTACTCCTCTCAGTTGATTCTTTTGAATAGGTCCCCCCACTATGGGAGCATTACTTTGGATCCAATTTTTTCTTATGTATCACCGAAGACCGGAGGTTCGAGAAAGGATTTCTTAGTTGAGGCTTTAATGACAGGCTCTGCCCTGGGAGCATACTCCAACTATCTTGCGGTACTCGGCGACGATCCTTCACCTATTTCTTCTTCCTTTAGCTTAGGTGCTCTCGAAGAGCGTTGGGTTGTAGGATTTCTTGGAGGCATTTTTCCTACAACTAGAACATAGTTAGCGAATGTGCAAAAAATTGGATGCATATATAAATCACGACTTCCGAATTGAAAAACTTGAACACATACCTCTGATGCTTGTTTAACCTAGTTTTGATAATCTAAGGATTAACACAGTCTCAAGATGCTTTCTTTTCTTCACTGGATGCTCCGGAATTCGAACTTGTGTGTAGAATGAAATTGTTCAAAGCCATTCTAGATATTTAAATAGGGATGAACTTACCTTGTCACATTAGCCATTCAATTCGGGTTATGAGTGTAGTTCTATAAAATCTTCCACCAGATCTTTGAATACGTTTAAAATTAAATTCGATCGTAGATTGATAGCGTGGGCGTGGTTCGTAATCATGGATTATTGGTGATTTCAAATCATTGTTGTTCAATTGGTGCACAAGGTAGAAGAAAATGCAGGATGAAACATTAACTAGTCTATTAAATGCCAGAATCCGATCGTATTTCCTTCCCAAAAAATCCCATCGTTTTGCTAGTCCAGCTAGTGAGTCGGGGGTTAGGGTTTTGCTTTGAACATTTTTTGCCGATATCTCCTTGAAAAAGCTCTAAAACCAAACAATATTTTCATACAGAGATGACGTGGCAAGGATGACTTGGAGGTGTGACTAGGACACAAGAAACCTTAAGATGACTCGAGATGAAACTAGGCCATATGACACCTCTATGCGACAAATGCATGTGGCACTCGAGACCAACATCTTCGTCTACTTGTTTTATTCGAAATCAAGAATTTTCTTAATCTAAACATTCTAAGACCTAATCCTATCTTGCCGATGCTGAAAAGTATCCAGGATCAACGATCGACGATAAACCTACCCAAGTGCTCCTAGGTTGACTCTCCAACAAATTTCTCGATGCCGAAAGTGTATTGGGGATCGACGAGATGTTTATTGCAGAAAATATCGATTGTTTTAACCCTTCTAGATTTCCCCAACCCCGAGAAAGCGCATCGGTCATTGACTATCGGTAGTTCTTTATGTATTTTGTCAATGTTTATCCTTCCTGTACTTTTTCGACGTCGATGGGGATTGACTAACTCTTGAAACTTCATGGCGAATAACTCATGCAAACCAACTCATCCTTTTGTCGATGTTGATGGTGCATCAATGATCAGTGATTAGTGTAATTGTGTGGCCATTATACCTTCTTGAATTTTCTGACATAAAAAACAAGCGTGTTAGTCACAATGTTAGTTGCATATTCTTAGTTAGGATGCCAAGTTCTTTTAGACACAAGGTTTCATTTAAAAAGTTCAAACAAACCCATCTTGATTGATAAGAGTCATGAAAACACAACAAAATAAACTCAATTCAGATAGTGCAAGAAAACAAGTGGTACCCAAAAGTGACAACATCTCATGAAAACTTTTAGGGTGTGTTGAGCGCTCAACAAATGGAAATTCATTGGGTGAAAGAAGAATCTATGTTCCTTCCCCAGGCTTAGCTAATGCATAATCTAGATAAGAACCTAAATAGTTTTTCTTTTATCAAAGTCTCTTCTATCCTTGTGTTTAAAATTCCCCTAGTTCGTGAATCTGGGCCCCCCTATGGAGTTTCACCCTTTATTCCATCTTCGTTCCTCTTGACCATGACCCACGCCCCCTTTTGACAAGATTCTAGTAAATAATTCACTGGCACTAGGCATTTTAGTTATCATCATTCACTTGTTGTGGTGTTGCTTCGCTTCCAAAAAGCGTCCATAGCCTCGATGGAGTCACCCCGACATCACAGAACTTGATTCGTTTCCAGGGAGAGTCCATAGCCACGACGGATTTATGTGCATACCATCTCCTACTTTGCGCTCATTTGATATAATTGATTTATTTTTTGGCAAAGATTGCTTGAGCGAGTGGGAGAGGAGGATGTTTGTTATCTGCAAGATAAGATGGTTAAGGTGAAATTATTCCTAGCTCTGTCTAGAGGTACATGTGATCCTTTCCAACTTTCCATATTTCCCTTTAGGTTTTACCAGACCACCAGGGTGACACTTCATTGCTTTCTAAGGTCGTTTATTTGTGAAAGACATATCCATAACTTTTAAAATAAAAAATGCAATTGGTCCAGCATTTTTTTTGTGTTGTACGTAAGCATGAGTAAGGAATAGAGTTTGCTACACCGTATTGATTAAGGTCAACCAATGCCTTAAAGAACACAACTTTATTGCACAAAAAATACCACAAAAAAGAAAAACAGAAATAAAGTACTCTTTAATCAACCTACCTAACACCTACACATTTATCCTAATAATGTGAAAACACACCAACACATTTTTTTTTAACATAAATATTTTTTCAGGGCTTGGCCATTCACTGAGAGGGCGTTGGGCTCCCCCCTCAGATCTTGCAACCGATATGTGCTTTCCCCAAGTTTCTCGTCTACTTGGAAAGGTCTAAGACATAGATTCTGAAACTTCGAATGATTTCCCCTTGGTTCATTTGCTCTATCCCATTTCAGGACTAAGTATCCTAATTCAAAATTCTTCTCTTTGGCCTTATGCTTGTCAAAATATATTTTAACTATCTATTAATGAGCGACGACCGTTTATTTTACTTTCTCCCTTTCCTCTTCTAACATGAGGAGGGTATCAATCCTTTGTTGAATAACCAATGAGGGTTGTCCTCTAGAACCCTGAGAAAGTTGAAGAGACAGAGATATATCCCGTTCGAGAGAATGGCTTCATGTTCATATACCAGAAAGTATGGGGAGTTCGTTATAGCTTCCTTGGATGTTACTCTATCAGCCCATAAGGCATTATGAAGTGAACTATGCCAATTCCTCTAATTGTTTGCAAACATTTCCTTCAATATTCTCACGAGGTTCTTATTGGTTGATTATGCCACTCCATTCCCCTATGGATAATAGTTTTCAGAGTATTTGATTATGATTCCTTTGTTTAGAGCGAACTCTATTAATAGGGTAGAATAAAAGTAAGTGACATTATAAAAAACAAGAATGGAAGGCATATTGAACCTTGTGATAAACTGTTGTTCTATGTATTGGATTACCACCTTTTCATTCACATGAGTCAGGGGAACGACCAATTCCCATTTCGTAAAATAGTCTCGAGAAGTGAGTATGTATCTATGTTGTTTTGAATAACTCAGGGTAATATCCCCTATGACGTCCAACCCCCATTGCTCAAATGGTCTGGATATGGCGACTAGTTGGAGTGGGACAACTGCTCTTGTTTCCCTCCCCACGCTTATTTGACAAGTTTTACAGTTTCTAGTGTATGTATGAGCATCTCTAAACATAGTAGGTGAGTAATAGTCGACTCTCAGTATCTTGTGAGCGATGGTATTCCATGAAAATTTTCCACCTGTAGGACCATCATGTAGCTTCTTCATAACCTTGACTGCATCTTCAAGTTCGAGACATCTCAAAAGTACCCCATCATAATTTACGCAGAAGAGCACTGAATTTATGTGGCAATATCATGCCTATTTTAGTTTGAGAGCTCTCCTTTACCTAGGGTTTAGGTTTTCTGGGCAAGTCCTGTGATGCAAGAGATAAATTAGTTTTCCATACCAATAATCCTGCCCTGGGGGAACACATAATTCTTCACTACATCATAACACCAATTCAATCTCCCACCCAAAGTCTTCATTTACTTGGTTTTGGGCCTCAACAACCAGTTTACACAATCCCTATCCCTTAACCAGCTTGGCAGGTTTTATATCTAGATCAAATTCTTGGAAAACTACCATCCAATTTACTCTTCTTTCCCCCATTTCTTGTTGAGTGAATAGGGATTTGATTGCAGGATGAGGCACAATGACTTTGGTGTAAATTTTCAAGATGTAAGATCTGAAATGTTTTATTGCTTTGTACACCGCATAAGCCTGTTTGTCTATAATAGGGTAATTTAGTTCGACCCCTTGAAGATTAGTGCTCATAAATGAGACCAACGCCTCACTATTGTAATCATCCTTTTGAGTCAATACTGCAACTAAATATTGGTTGGAGGAAAAAGTATAGAGGAATTTTTTAATTGCTGAAGTTAGGACTTCACAACACCGTAGCTTGAAATATTGCAGTTTTGATATTGTTGAAAGCATATTTTCGCTCATCATCCCACTTAAAATCAACATCCTTGTGAATCATTTTTTGTAGGGGTTTGATAGTTTCAGCGAAGTTAGGTGTGAACTTCCTCACAAAATTGATTTTCCCAAAGAAGGATTGCATAGCCTTTTTGTTGTGGGGTAAGGGAAGCTGAGCTATTTCCTTAATTCATTCTAGGTCTATGCGAATTTCTTCTTGAGATATAATATGACCAAGTAATTTCCCTTCCTCAACACCAAAGATAGTTTTCTTAGGATTTAACGATATACCGTATTTTCTAGACATTTTGAAAATCTGGGTTAGATGTTGGATGTGATCTTCTCTGTTTCTTGAATACACAGTCACGTTGTCCAAATAGACTATTACACACTTGATGATCAATTCTCGAAAATATACGTCCATGGCCCTCTGGAAGATTTCCCCTGCATTAATTAACCCAAAGGGCATGTGTTTATAAGCAAAGGTTCCCCACTTGGTCTAGAAGGTAGTTTTCAATCGGTCTTCCTTTGAAACTAGAACCTGGTTTTAACCTGAAAAATTGTCTAACATGGAGAAAATTTCATAACCAGAGATGATATGCAAGAGTTGTTCCATCGGTGGGACTGGGTAGTTATCCTTTTCTGATGCTCTATTGAGGTTTATGAAGTCCACACATAGGAGGATTTCCCCAGACTTTTTCCTAATAGGAACCAAATTTTCTACCTAGGTAGAGTGTCTAAATTGAAAGATAATTTTAGCATCTAGTAATTTCTTTAACTCTTGACACATGAGGGGTTCCATAGATGGGTAGTACTTCCAAAAATTTTGTTGGAAGGGATTTACTCCAGATTTTAATGGGATTGTGTGTTGAATAATACGAGTGTCATAAGTTTTTAGATCACGGTATGGCCACACAAAAATGTCTTGATATTCTCTAAAAAGTTTGAGATAGGCCTTCCTTTCTTCTTTAGACACTGTCTTTCCTACATTTATATTCTTAGGGTTTTCTGGGGTTCCTAGGTTTATAGTCTCGTACATGGGTCACGAGATCCTTGTCTTTTTATTTGTTGACCCTTTAAATATTTACCTTAATTCAAAGAGGTTCTCCAAATTGGCTACCCCTTTCGGTATCATGTGAAACTTTGGTTTGTTACTATAGTGATATGTTTCACCTCTTTGTTCATGGGAATCAGTTTCTACTAGTTTCTCTTGGAATACTTCATCGTCAATAGCCAGGTCTTTAAAATTTTCATGATTGACTAGGAAGTCTATAATATGTTCATATCCTTCAAAGACCTTCCAATTAGAAATATTGTTGGGCATTGATGGTTTGTAGAGTAGTTCCACAGTGAACCTGGAGGCTTCATAGTCTTGTAAAGGGAATACCCTCGAGGAAGAAATGGCTAGAGAGTCAACAAGAGTATTCCTTGTCCCGGGGATCGTTGTAACATTGAAGGCCTCAAAATGTTCTATTATCCTGTGCACTTCATGTTGGTAATTTCTCAGGTGGGGAGAGTCGCAATGTATAGTATTCTTTACTTGCCTGACGATAATTTCAGAGTCTCTGAAAACCTTTAGTTCTTTAACGTTTAAGTCTATGGCTTTCTTTAGTCCTTGCAATAAATCTTCATACTCGACAGTATTATTAGTGAATTCAAATTCTAGTCTGCAAGACAGGAAATTTCATTTCCCCTTTGGTTCAATGAGGATACATCATGCTTCCAACCCTTCTTGTGATGTAGACCCACCAAATTACAGGGTCCAAACTTGTGAGCAAAAATCATCAACTTCTCCATTCCTATTAACTTCCTTCTCTCCACCTATTTTGTCTATAATTTCCAACAGAGGTTATTGACAGAAGAGGGTTTCTTCCTCCACTACTAGGAGATTTACTTGAAAATTCATTTCAAATTTTTGAGTAAGAGGTACATTAGATGAGAGAGGGGAGAGATTGCCAAAATCAGAGTTGCAGGACTAGTTTCCCAACACAGGAAAATCTGTCGATGAGGGTTTGTTGAGGGCTTCTAAATAAGTGAGAGTATGTTTGAGATACCTTTCCCCATCGATATTAATCATGTTTCTATGCCCCTTTAATGGATTCCATAGGTGATCCCAGTCCGTGCTAAAGTATCCATTCAACTTCTCGAACCAATCTCAACTAAGCAGTAGCCCATAAGCTTATGGTATATTCACTACAATGATGTCAATCAATTGAAAAAATTTCGAGTGTGTAGCCATTCTGATCATGACATCCTTGAGTTCTCCAATAATATTTACCTGAGTTATGTCTAGTTGTATAACATGTTTATCACTCTTGAGCGGAGATGCGTTTAATTTATTGCAGATAGATAATGGCATGACATTATAGGATTCCCCCGAGTCAACTAAACAAATATGGAGGTTTCCGTTGAAGACTTCAAATGTTAAAAGGAATGGTGGGACAAAAGGATTTCCTTTTTTATCTACAAAGAAAGCATTCACATTTGGTTTATTTTTTTGGTTCATGGGAGGGGGAGCCTCCCCTTGGTCAGTGCTTTTTATAGGGGTTTCTATTGACTTTAAGGCTTGTAATAGAAATTCCTTTTGCTAGGGAATTATACACATGTCCATGACTGATACATTTTCCTTCAATCTTTTTAAATCTTCTACCATGTTGTAGTCTAGCTTGGGTGATTCTCGTGTCTAGATATTTATAGGATTTCTTTGGGAGACAAAAGGTGCTTTCAGGTGATCAATTGTTTGTTTTCCTCTTGAGGTTTGGACAATTGTAAGGTCATTTGATATCGACTGACCCTTACTTTGGGTTTGTACATCCAAAACCTCAACGAGTGGTTCTTGAACCTCAAATATATCATCGGAAGGAATTGGTAAGTCAGGATCCCACAACAACATGGATGTTTCTTCCAGCGGGTCTAATTCCTCCTGATCTACAATATTTACTGTGGAGCCATTTGATTGTTTGGTAAGGGAGACTTCATATAGGAACCAATTGGCCATCAAATTTATGGCATGCACCCATTGTGGAAAGTCTCCTTCGGAATGTTTCTCTTGATGATAGTTACAAAAAGAGTCAGATGCTACATTTCCCAGGTCAATGTTTAAGTTGGTTGGGGGAGGTTAAATTTATTTGAACGATGGGTTTCTCTTAAAAAAGGGTTTATAAGACCTTTGGCCTTGGTTTCCTTCCCCTACACTTATTTTCATGTCTACGATTTCATTTGACAATTTATTTATCATCTGTTGTATATGTTCTATGTCTCCATTTCCCTTTTCGAGACCTTGTTCTGTTTGTTTTCCAGGGGGTCTAGTCAACAAGAGTCCTCTCGTGGGTGGAGGTTGAGCTTCCTTCTTAACTAGTGAGACCTTGCCCTCTTTACATCCCTTCATTTGGAATTCAATAGTTTTGGATTCCTTGAAATTTTCACCTAGGGTATGCTTAACAACCCTTTTTACAATCATGGAAATATAAGCGGAGAGAGCATTAGCATATACCTCAATTTGAAACTCTTGAGTGGGTTTGTCTCCAGGTTGAAATATGTTCAGGATAGTGGTAAATCATTGATTGAAGTATTTAACCTTTTCTTTTGAACTCATGGTGGCGATGAAAATTTTAGCCATTAAATCTCTTGTAGTGGTTTCTTCTGCAAATTTCTCTAAAAAATATTTTTAAACTTTGTCCAACTAGTTAGGGACCTTACAGGAAAGTTAAAATACCACATTGAGGCTGAATTCTCAAAGGTATAGGGAAAAATATTGAATACTATGTGCTCATTTTGGACATTCATCGGTCTAATAGATAGTATGAACTTTTTAATGTGGTATTCATGAAATCCGGAGGTTTTAGGGTCAAACTTGGGAAGTAACTTTTCTGGATGTCGAGGGAGGTTATGTACCCATCTGGGGATTGCCAGAGCATTTCTGTCCAACCGGGGTTGATTTTTTTGAGGTGGGTTTCCCCTTTCTTCATTATGATAATTGTTATCTTGTTGGCCCTCGACCAAGTTTTGGGGAAACTTTGGTCAGTTTCGAAGGTTTTGGCCCACTTTTGGACTTCGACACGGTGGTTAAAGTAGGATCAACTAGGTGGAGATGATATCACATATCTCACCTATTTTGAGGGTTATGTAGACCCATTAATGGGTCTTGTGTTCTTTGTAACAGGTTTATGGGATGTCGGCCCATGGTTTTTCACCATGTTTAGGCCTTATTGTAAGATTTTGTAAAGTATAAATAAAGAGGAATGTAGTGTAGAAGTAGTAGTGCTTTGTGCGAAGGAATGTATGTGGTCAAGGCTTTGTGATTGACTATGATTTTGTAGACTATGCTTAGTGATTGCGATGCTCAGTGTGGAGCAGGTGCTAAGTGTCGTGATAAGAGATCTTGGCTCTATGCATTTGACCTATTTTTGGAAGGTAAAGAAGGAGGATTTGGTGCATAGTGTGAAGATATCGTGTCTTGTGTGAAGTTTGACTCTATGGCTTAGTGCACAGGAGTGACTGGACGTAAGATCTTGGTGAATAATAAAGAGGCAAAGTGGTTTGTGACGTAGCCCCACCCTGGGGTGAACCACATATATCTAGTGTCTCATGGTTTTCTTTGTGCAGTGTCATTTTTGTTATGGATTTTCTTAGTTCTTTGATTATCATGTGCAATGAATATATATTTTGTTTCTTAGGTACTTTACTTATGCTAAAGGCTAAATGAATGCTAGAATTAACTCACAGTACTAAGTTCTCAGGGTTCATAATCACTTGTTGTTACTGCACTTATCTGTCTTTGATTATGATCTGCAATGTTAATGAGGTTAATAAATTAATGCATGTTCACTTCGTAAGAGTTGACATAATATTCTGTGAAGTGCTCTTATCACATAATTGTGTCCCATCCTGGTTACAGACACCTACATCCTATAACCCCCTGCTTCTACCTCAGATGAAACTTCGCTTGCTTTGCAGGTGTTGTCAAAAGGGCTAGTAGTCAAAGTTTTTTTGGTGTGTTGTTAAGCGTTGAACCCTGGGTATGCCCCTGTGCCAACAAATGGTTTCATTTCTGGTACCTGAAACTGTGATTGCTTGGAACTG
Organism: Picea sitchensis; assembly: GCA_010110895.2. Classification (NCBI taxonomy): domain Eukaryota; kingdom Viridiplantae; phylum Streptophyta; class Pinopsida; order Pinales; family Pinaceae; genus Picea; species Picea sitchensis. The sequence continues at coordinate 68,900 of SNQJ01S0047862.1, read as the reverse complement.
AAGTGAAGAAAAAGAAAATCTCTATGCATAGGTATGTTGTTGAAGTGCGCAGTACACTACTTGAATTGAGAAGATTTGTGCCAAGAAAGTAATATTTTCTGAAGAAAAGAGGTAAGATTATAAAATAGGAAATCTTTATGCTTTGGTAAGAGAAAGATAAGTGACATTTTTTGTTTTGAAAGCATGAATTTGGTATGTTTAATAGATTTTTTCCTAGTCTGAAGGCTAGGGTGCAGTCGAAAGAAAGAGTTGATTTGAGTAAATTTAATGGAAATGAAGAAAGATATGTTATTCCTATGAACATAAAGAGTTTTTGGACTGAGAAGTGGATGCATGAACATAGAAAGAATTTTTACAGATTGCAGGTCCAACACTATGATCCTAGGGGAAGTGCGCAATACAAAAAAGATTGGGGAACATTTAAGAGAAATAGAGGATTGACTTTGTGTTATAATTGTAGAAGGCTGGGACATCTTGCTAAGGAATTCCCCGAGGTAGGCCTTATTTGTCTTTGTTGTAAGGTTGTTGGTCATAAGGTTGAGGATAGTCCAAGGATTATTGCTAAAGTTGAAGGGAGGGACATAAGACAAGAAAATTATGAAAAGAGTCAAGACACTAAGGGTATGCTAGAAAGTCATAAAGAGAAAAGGTCAGAGGAAGTTCAAACTATGTTATTACAATTGTAACAAATGATGGATGCTCATAAAGAAGTTAGTTTACTAGAAATCCTGAAAGAAAAACAACGCATAAGTGGAAGAATAAAATACTTCGACATAGACTGTATAGTCTTGGATGAAGAAACACAAGTGAATATTATGACAGAAGAAACTTGGGAAGTTTTTGGAAAGCCTATTGTGGTACCTTATTTAGGAAGGATAGGCTTGTTTAAGGGCAAGATGATAAATTTATGTGGAATATTAACTACTATACCTATTATTGTTCATGGAACATCGACTGAAGAAGAATTTGAAGTCATCGGGTTTGTTGAGAACAACGCTGCTTTCCCACTTTTGTTAGGTAAGACTTGGATTGAGAAGGATTAGATCAGAAGGAAAGCAGAGGAAGAAGCTACATAAAAGAAAAAGAAATAATTAAGGGATTTCAGATCTAGGAAAATAGACCAACTAAGAGAAGAACAAGAGGATAAGTCGAAGCCACAGAGAAAAGTAACAACATGGGAAGAACATAAAGCAAAAGAATTATCTATCAAGGTTGAAAGAATGCAAGAAGGCTTGAAGGACCTATCTATCCAAGAGAGAAGTGTTCCCACTCATGAAGTGTTAAGAAAAGGGATATTAACTTCATAACCTTTGAGGGTACCTCAACAGTGCGAAGCCACTACATTAGGGGAAGATAAGAATAAAAATGGAAAGAGGATTCTAGAAATAGTTAAAGAGACTCAAATAATAGGAAAGAAGGAAAGGAAACTTAATTAAAAGAAGGCTAAGTTGGAAAAGCTACAAGATGTTAAGGAAACCATATGGAAGACTTTGTAGACCGGAACCTTGCAAGAGGCAGGTTCACAAGATTTGAACCTCGCTGGAATAGCAGGTCCGTGCAGATTTGGACTTTGCCCTGGAAAAGTTATATAACCATTGGAGGTGCCCCAACCATTAGAATGACACTCCAGAAAGGTTAGGAAACAAATTTATGGGTTTATAGACTTATTTTGGATGTTGAGACCATGCCCTAATGGTTATATTTACATTAATGGAAGCGTTTAAATCTAGTTCATATCTATTGGAAGATCCGTCATACCGCCCCGCTTATTCAACTCATCGATGATGGCGTTGGGACCACTTTTTTCTACCTGTGACTGAATGAGCTAAGTCGATAAATTTCCAAGTGTCAAACTATGATGCCTTTCATTATCTGAAGGTATACCCCACCTGTCTATTTGTCTATTCATTGTCTGTTAAAATCTAGAATGTCAGGTGAACCCAATGACCTTGAGAAGTCTTTTGAGGAAGTTCTTAGGAAATGCATGGCTGACAGACCTATATCTAAAGGTATTCAAGCATTGTCGACTAGGGGATTGCAAGCTTCCCCTTCAAATGGACGTCGTTCCACCCGCATCAACCCTGTAACTGAACAAAGAAGTAAGCACCATAGTGAACTAGATAATGCGAAGCAAATCCCATTAGTCTTGCCTGAGTATATTCCACCTCTGGCTGACACCGTTAACTGTGATAGTATCACTCATGATTTTGAGTACTCTGTGTTCACTGTGTACATTCTGAAAGGAATTCGTATAGTAGGGAGTGAGTTAGGGAAGATCCCGCCGTTGAATCACAGTGACTTCAACTTAGGAGACAGGAAGAACTACACCACACTATCTCCTCACTATTATTTAATGAAGACAACCGCAAAGAAACCTCGCCTCATCTTGCAACCATGGATTAAGGAGTTGGCGCAGTCAACCATATTAAACATAATGAAGATTCTGCATTTTGGCCACCACCAGGAGGTTAACGCTTGCGTTAAAATTATTATGCCGTGCTATCATGGTGGATATCTATGGCTTGACAAAAGAATTACTGTGGATCCGACGCTGATCTACCGTATCACAGGTTTAAGTTTGAAGGGTCCTGACCAACAAAAATTCTACCCAGAGAAGACCTTAGACCATTCTTTAGCACAAGACATCAAAGAATCCTATGGAGAGGTAGAAAAGGGGAAGCGAGGTTACAAGGTAGCTTGCATACAGGATGGCACAATGCGCCTTTCTTTTCAAATCTTAGCTGGAAATCTAGTGAGGAAGAACCGCCCCACGTAGGTCACCATGTTCGTGGTGGACCTCACAGGAAAGTGTGTGGAGGGCCTATGGATGAACTGGGTGAACTACCTTGTCAACGAGTTAGAAAAATATTGTCGCAAAGCCCAAGAATTAGGATATGAGCTTCACTACAGTTGGTTGATAATCCTGATTGCATTTGTGGCTTGGCAGATGCCTGAAGGAGATACTTTCCCAGAGATTGAACCTATGGATCCCTTGGCCGCTTGGTTTTCCACCCTATCATATACCAATGACATGATGAAGTAGTGGTAGTCTAATGTCATGTTTCACAGATATTATCAGCAGTCAAAAGTCTCCATTGAAACATTCCCTCGTATGACACTGTGTACCCTGCATCAATACCGACCCATAGTGAAGTTCTGCATTGATCCCCACTTCATTTATATCACCGCGCGAAGGGATGAGGAACAAGAAATATTGTAGTCATACTATAAACTCATAGATGTAGATATGGAACAGATTATAAAGGATTGGTCGGAATAATTTCTTGTACCTGTCATCAATGCAGAGTTATCTGACCTTGATAATATAGAAATCCCAATGGTTACGTGAGATAAACATGTCGGATAGTCGAGTGGGACGAAGAATCATAGGGAACGCAAAAATATGGTTGAAGTCGATGACATAGAGAGTGACGAAGAGGAAGAAGAGGAAACCTCTGGAGATAATCAGTCTATCTCACTAGGAGGAGGAGATGAAGGAGAAGAGGAGAAAGGAGGAGGTGAAGCTACTAACATCCCACTACCTGAATATCCCCCTGCTAGAACAATGACCCCAAAAGAGAAGAAAGTTACTCTGAATAAACCTTCAATAAGGAAGAAAATGTGTGGCAATAATCCACAGTTGGAAGACACTCTCACTGAAGATGACATTAGTCTGGTCCACAGAGCTATGGAGGATGCTTCTGAAGACATGTTGCAGAGATACGAAGAGAATTGGGTTGAGTTATATGAAAGGATTGAAAGAGAGTTGTAGGAAGTGCAACATGTTGTTCACTTGGTCCATGCAATGCCTACTGCGCCATCGACGCCTTCCTCATCATAGACCGTAGAATTGGGCAACGAACCAACTTCGCAGGGTGAACCATGGATTTGGATCACCCTCCCCTAGTATAGCATCAAGTTTCCCACCCCCACCGCACTATAGGATATCCCCAACTTGGATGTTGAGGTTAAACTTAAAGGAATACCTCCATAATAGGTCGAAGTATTGGAGGTAGGTTTGAAGGCATACATAAGGGAATAGAGAGAAATGACCATTGAAAGAGCATCCAAACTAAGAAGGCTTGATGATGCAACAAAAGCTTGGTTCCAGAGAGCTTAGGAAGAGAAGGAGAAGGCTACAAAAGCCTTGCAAAAGGAGAAATATGAAGTCCTAGTATAGTTATAAGAAGCGTAGGACAATGTAGTTGCCTATGAAAGTGAGAAAGAAGAGCTTCAGGCAAAGCTTCATGAGGGAAAGAAAGTTGGTGAAGCCCAACTACAAAAGGAAAAAGATAAGTTGCTCGTAGAGCATGATTTGGTCAAAGAAGAAGTAAGAAAAGCATGTCTCTTTGTGGCAGGATTGGTATAGGAGGAGCAAGAGCTTGCGAAGCTCAAGTAGTGAATCTCATAGAAACCCTCCAGCAGTTTTAGGATAGGATAGCTGAAATGGAGACACGAACAGTGTCGATCACCCCGCAGGAGGTGCATGAATAGAGCGAGGAGTCCGCCAAAAACACATTAGCAAGTATAAAATCCCTCACCTCGACATGTAAATAGTTGAGTGACAGAAGCTCCCGGATGTATGAATGCCTCACCAAGTATCTAGAGTTAAAGAAGATAGAGGCTCAGTTACAGGAGGTGCAACAACAAGAATTTTCATTACAGGTGTAGATGAAGCTTCTCATAGCAATGGAAATGATGAAGAGATCCTAGGAGCAACACACAGTACAACAATAGATCACTTCCCTCCAGTGTAAGGGGATGGAAGTAACACATAAGTTACAACCTATGCAGGACAAAGATCACAAGGTGTTCGAGGAGATTGATAGCTAGGGTTCACAATTAGATCAAGTAGTTGTAGTAGTAGAACAATGCCTGGAAGGTCCTATTACAGAGCAGACAATCCAAGAGCTTATTGAGTAGGAGGCTCAGATGAGGCAATAAGTCGAAGCAACTCGAGTTAAGCTCAAGGATTTTGAAGTAGCATTGTCCAAACCTGATTGACTTGGGACAAGTCATAGGTGAGTGTTGGGGGCTTGTTGGCCCTTGACCAAGTTTTGGGGAAACTTTGGTCAGTTTTGGAGGTTTTGGCCCACTTTTGGAATTCGACATGCTGGTCAAAGTAGGAGTGCCTAAGAAGAGCTAAGATTGTGGATATCACCTATTTTGAGGGTTATGTGGACCCAATAAGGGCTCCTCTAGGATTTTTAATGAGTTTATGGGATGTCGTTGTGACATCCCGCTCTGGCGCACTCAGAACACTTATTATTTGAGGACACTTGTTCGCAAGTGATCTGGACCCTTTTTGACATTAGACCTATTATATTTGATTATGATGTGATTGACAGATGACATGATGTGTTACTATTTGATTAGACGGGTTCTATTGACTCAGTTTGATTGAGTGTGCAGGGTTTTTGACCTTGAGGATGCAGAGGCATCGGTATAACCCCCCTTGGACTCCGGACTGAGTCAGGGAGTGTGCTTTTGGGTTGATATGTTTATTATGA
>SNQJ01S0047862.1:48359-63380 GCA_010110895.2 Picea sitchensis | reverse complement strand
TTTGAGTTTTTGAAAAGAAAAATAAAAATGAAATATATAAACAAAATAAACTAAAAAGAAAAATAAGAAAGTCAAAAGAGAAAAAGGGGGGAAAACCTAAGAAAAAGAGAATTAGGGTTTGAGGATGGATAAAAGAATGGGAGAGGGGAAAAGATGGGACCCTTTTTTTTGGCTGAGATTGGTATTGTTATGCGAGAGAATAGAGACTGACTGATTACTGGTAGGAGTTGGGGATCCTCAGCAGACTTGAGTGGTAGCTTAGCCTTGGAGGCGAGCTGAGGAGCTAGTTACTCTCTGATTGTGTGTGGCCCCTTTGCGGCTCAGGGGGATGATGGGGAAGAAGAGTACCCCTAGCGTTTGGCTGGGAGGTACCGGTGAGTTCTTCGCGGTCGGAAAGCAGGACCAGGAGCGGCAGGAGCAGGATTCGTTGCGGAAAGCGAATAAGGCAAAGGTATGTTCCTGAACTGAGTAGAGTAGAATGGATAGTAATTTACTGCTGTGATTATGGTTGTATTGTTGTGAAATGTTGTTTCCCGTCCTTCATACTTGTAAGAAGAAAAATGAGGGTATTTCAGAAGATCTTTGTTTCTATAACAACTCAGTTGAGGGTTTCGGGTAAATGGCTGTGGGTTTATGTTATTCCTTCTTGAGTTTTTTTTTTACCGTGGGGTTCGTCTCTTCTTACTGTGGGCGCCTTTCTTTCTGTGGGTGTTCAATTTATACATGGGTGTGTTTCTTCCAGTGGGATTCATTGTACTGTGGGAAAATCTTGTGCTTGGGGCATTTCTTGCTGCGTTTGACATACCTAAATTTCGCCTTCATATCTCGGCATTTAACGTATCTACTTTTAATATCGCTACGTTAAAATTTTCCATTTAATACTTGCGTTACACTCCTATGGATCCATTATCCTTTTAATGTTGTGTTCAATCTTATCGTTCGAAATTAGGGTTTTAATATCACCTTGCTTATGGATCTTCGGTTGTGGCCTCTCTTTAGACTTTTGGTTTGATTTAAACGCAGCCGTGTATTAGCTGCACTTGCTCGGGGCGACCTCCACTGGCCAACTGTATATATTATTTTAAATATTCATATTCTTAAAGGAGATTTCAGTGAATGTCCCTTGTGAAACATAGCCTTACCATAGTGGTCAGAGTTCTTTCAATGTGGCCAGTCGAACTAGCGGTGAAACTCGTGCGGTGGTTACCTGCAACTTCAGTTTCCGTTTTATTTCTCTGTGTATAACCTTATTCGGATGAGAGGCATGCATGCGTCACCTAGGAGATTGAGTTTCGACCTGGTGCCTCTCGATCCACATCCCTCTAAATTCAGGACATCCTCTAAGCGCAGTTAACACGCAGTCAAGCGCTGTAGGAGAGTAGAACCCTCGACCAACGACTTGGCTCGAATGCAATCCGTGAAGGGGATACGAATCTGTCCGGGGGCCACTCGACGTTTTCTTGCTAAAATAAGTCGCCATTGACCTTTGATAAATCCAAGAGTTCTATTGTTGATTGCGTTAACAAGAAGACCGTCGGTCATGAGTATTGACTCCATGATCAGTCCAGTTAAGTAATGTTTCAGGGAACGGGTGACTATTGTCCTTTTAATTTTTAACCTTTTAAAAATATCGTTATTTATATATCGCCTTTAAATTTTGATACTTTTAATGTGTTATTCTTAATATGGTCATTCTTATTTTTGTCAGTAAATTAATGGATCGGAAATATAGCTGTAATGTATTTCTGTCTTTTAAAAATATTGTTATTTTATATATATTACCTTTTATATTTTGATACCTTTAAATGTGTTATTTTTAATATGGTCACTTTTATACTTTGTCAGTAATAACCGTGCACTGTAAAATTACCTGCCTTTAGCCGAATGTTTTGGTAATATAAAAATAGAGGGAGGAGTCTTTTCCAACTGTTTCCAGAGCGCATTATAATTTAAGGAAAGCCTTGTCTTTCCACCTTAAAAAAAATAAAATTAATTCATCACTGTCGGAAGGATCGTGTCTTTACCGATATTACATTTTTCGTGGAGCCTGGGTAGCGTGCCCTAAGGGATTGCCAGAACCCTTTCTCCTCCGTGGCATGTAAAACAGTGTTGGGTTTCTGTGTTGCTAAATTGGGTAGCGTGAGAGTGCCCACCGTTCGCCAGGTAGCCGTGCACTAACTTGTGTTGGGCAGTGAGCTGAACGCCAGCTTTTCCCACCTCAACGCTCAGAATTTAGGGTTGGGTGCATTAAAGGTGGGTGTAGGGTAATGTAATGCTACCTGGTTCCTAACCATAAAGATCCTTTTTGTTACCCAACTGATATTTCATTAGTTTATTATGATTAGGTCATAACAGTGTTATTATTTACCAGCTATTAATCGATCCTTATTTATTTCAAATCAATGATATATATGGGGTTATTATTAATGATTATGTCTTAGCGAGGTCATTTAAGGCTTTAGTACATTAGTTGTTTCTGCGCCCAACCGCACAGGTTAACCTCCACCGATTTTTCTGCGTGTTTTTAAATTAATCTGGGTTATCCCGCGATGAACAGGCTAGATATTGGAATGCTAAATTCAGATATTAATTTATTACCTGTATTATGCTTAACACAATGTCATCTATATTGAATGCATTATAATTACTCTTTCATTACTAATATTAATAATGTTTTTAAGCTGCAGCCGAGTATGGTAGCGTCACCTTCTTATTTTGATCATTTTCAAATGTTGCAATTATATTTTAGGTTTTGATATTTAATCTCTTTATTATTAAAGGTAAATATGGTTAATTTTAAGTATGGCCATTATTTTTAGCATTGCAGTTGTATGGGGTGTTCATTGTTCTTATATATGGTCATTAAAGGGTTGCGATTTTAAAGTGTTGCCATCCTTTTAATATTGATTTATTATGAATCCTTTAAATATAGTATTGTTATACATTGTCCTAATGGAATGTGATGTTAAAAGGTATTACTTGTGAGGTTCGCAATAATAATATTGGTTTTAATTTGTGATGTAAACGATGGTGGAAGCATAATGACAATATTGTTAATCGCAATGATTATACTCATTATTGGCACTGTTATTATCTGATATTAGTTTTGATACTTGTTATATGCTTAAATGTTGATATTATCTAAATTGAATGCAATGATAAAACTTGTTGAAATATTAATGTTAATATTGTGAAGTTACAATATTAATAATATTAATATTGGCTAAACTGTGAAGGTAATGCTCGCTAAATTGCAAGGACAATATTGTTTTAATTTGTAATGTTAATGATGAGGATGGTTGAATCGTAATGACATAAATTGTTAATTGAATGTTAGTGATGATGTTTAACTTGTAAGGTTATTATTCGTTTAAATTGAAATGTTAGAGATAATATTTGTTTTAAGTTGTAATGCTAACGAAGATGGTTGATTCGCCATGTCAATATTTGTTTAAATGAAATGCTCGTGATGACATTTAAATTGCAAGTTTATTATTAGATTAATTGAAGCGTCAATGATAAGATCTAAATTGCAATACGAATAATTAATAGGTTACTCTAAAGTATGGTATTAAATATGAAGGAAAGACAAGATAACAGGGAGATTGTAGATGTTTGAGGGTTTACCAATATAGTATGATATCATTGCTCGCTTATGGCGTTTAACAGAAAATGCAATGCGTTGTGCTTATCGGTTGTCCCTGAACTTGTGCCTAATGACTTATAACTAACATGGGGGTTGAAATTATTGGTTGTACCATAGGATAAAGTCTTGTCGGATAATGATAAGTAATGGAACAATTGGTCTTGATTAATGTCTTCGGGTCCCCATAGTGGTTGGTCGGTTGAGTCCTCCTGACTTGCGTCTCCCGTAGAGGTCATGATTGTCCCTGATTGTAGTACTTGGTGGTGTTGTATTGCGTAGTACGTTCGTGTCAGGCGGGATATAGACACCTCTGGTAGCTTAGTGTTAATGTCTATGTGCAAATCCGGTGGAAGGAATCCAGTGCCGTATCAAGAGTCTCGGGTTGTTTAAAGGCACAGTTCCACTCTTGCGACACACTCTGAGCCGTATTAGTAGTCTCAGGCTGTTTAAAGGCACAATTCCACTACTGCGACTCTACTGTTGGATCCTTTCATTCTGTGACAGTACCGCACCTAACCCCGTGTGTCCTTTTTGGCTTACAGCTGCTAGTTGCACGCCTTGTGTCCAGGGGCATTTATTTCCTATTGTAACTGTGATTGTCGGGTCGTCTTGATTGTGTTCGTCTCACTTGCGTCTTGTTGGTTCGAGTGGTGACATAGAGTTGAGAGGGTTGTTTCTTCTACACGCGCACACACACTTTAACAAAAAAAAAATTTGCACCGGTTGACAGAGTAGTTGTCCTTAGCTAGGAGGGTTATTACAGTCGTCCCATGGGTTTTCCCCATGTTTAGGCCTTATTGTAAGATTTTGTAAAGTATAAATAAAGAGGAATGTAGTGTAGAAGTAGTAGTTCTTTGTGCGAAGGAATGTATGTGGTAGAGGCTTTGTGATTGACTGTGATTTTGTAGGTTGTTCTTAGTTCTTTTGATGCTCGGTGTGGAGCAAATGCTAAGTGTCGTGATAAGAGATCTTGGCTCTGTGCATTTGACCTATTTTTGGAAGGTAAAGAAGGAGGATCTAGTTCTTAGTGCACAGATCTCATGTCTTGTGCAAAGTTCGAATCTGTGTCTTAGTGCATAGGAGTGACTGGATGTAATATCTTAGTGAATAATAAATAGGTGAAGCAGTTTGTGGATGTAGCCCCACCCTGGGGTGAACCACGTATATCTAGTGTCTCATGGTTTTCTTTGTGCAGTGTCATTTCTATTATGCATTTTCTTAGTGATTTGATTATGATGTGTAATGAATATATATATTTTTTCTTAAGTACTTTAATTATGTTAAAGGGTAAATGAATGATAGACTTAACTCACAGTGCTAAGTGCTCAGGGTGCATAATCACTTGTTGTTACTGCGCTTATATGTCTTTGATTATGCTCTACGGTATTAATGAGGTTAATAAACTAATGCATGTTCACTTCCTAAGCATTGACAGAATATTCTTCTAAGTTCTTTTATCGCATAATCATGTCCCAACCTGGTTACAGACACCTGCGTCCTATAACCCCCCCTGCTTCTACCTCGGGTGAGACTTCGCCTGCTTCATAGGTGTTTTCGAATGGGCCAATAGTCGGGGTTTTGTTGGTGTGTTTTTAAGCACTGGACCCTAGGTCTTCCCCTGTGCCAACATATCCTCCATGTCGTATGAATCCGAAGCTAAGTGATCCGAGTTAAACCCTTCCTCGTCAGATTCAAAATCCTTGGGCTCAGAGTAGTTACCAGCTAGTGTTTCAAGGATCAGATTAAGGGGATGCTCGATCTTGCTGAGGGGAAAATCTATCAGGTATTCTACTGCGTGAAAAACAACCTAGTCAGGGGTGTTGACCACTGGTCTGCTTACTTGTTTTCTACGAGGAAGTAACAGAGCTAAAGGTAATGATCCTATTTTCTGGGTGTAAGATCTTGTGATTCTTCTAAGGTGGTTCAACTCCTCGTGAGGAAGAGCGTAATCTATTTCAAGGAATAGATGTCTTTCTTCTCGCTTGGGTGAGTTACTTGTTTTAGGAGCACTCAGTGTATGTGGGTTGTCTTGAGAATGACTAGCCATGCATGTGGGTTGTTTTGAATATGCAGGCTATGCAAAATATTATATCAAAAATATTGTTAGCCATTCATTCAAAACCCTCCTTCTAGCACCAATTCTATTAAGGCGTCCTAAATCCATTTAACTCAACAGTAGGAACCAAACCCACCACAGAGGCCCAATTAGTCTCGACAGCATTTGATGGTGGAATGGTTCTCCAGATCTTTCGATGTAGCCAATTTATCGATGGGATTTACGTAGTGATTGACAAGATAACTTTTTATGAAAGTTCATCCTTCAATTTAAACGTTCTCTTTTTGTATTTTATTTTATTAGATGGGTCTGATCAAAATATGTGTGCTAGTATAAACCAATTGGTAAAGGGGGTTTTTAACTAATGAAGAAGTCTGAGCTTGGGATAACCCTTGTGCTCAAGCATGCAGACAAAGATATTCACACCTGTGACAAGCCTAATACTAATACATTAAATTGTTGGTATTTCAATTATTGACTGAGATAAATTATCGTAAGAAAACACGCATGCAATAAGATGATGGAAAGAAATATAGTTTCCTTAGCTCTAACATTAATCACACATTAACACAACAATTTGCTTTCATCATTAGAGACAAGAACTACAAAAATATTGAAAAAACTAACTTATCAATAGATTTAGAAACTCTTACTCGTTACATCATCCATTAATGAAATAAAGTTGGAAGTAATTCCTCCTCAATCCAATCACACAAAGCCTTTGAAGGAAATCAAAAAATTGTCTCCAGTCCTAAACAAGACTTCGCAATTAAGGTTGTTCAGAAATAGTTATTTACAATTTCAAAAATGAGGGTCTTTCCAAAAACCATCGACCTTTGCTCAAAGGTCAATCCTCTTATTTATAATGAATCATTAGCTAAAAAATAGCCATTACAAGTGAAATCTAACTAAAACAAAATATCGCCACATGGAACTTTCATATCTCTGTTGTCCAAGAATCATCGAATAGTCTTACTGAAGTGGATGACTCTTCTCATATTCTGACCATTTGACAAAGCGTTTCTCATATGTGTTGGCATACTGGAACCTATGCTGGTCCATCAGGGATGAATGAATTTCTTTCCCTTCCACTGCTCGTGCTCTATACTTGATCATTTTAACACTCAACCACTATAGAACTACTCCATCCTTAATTAGATGCTCCATGAACCACTGTACTTGACATGGCACCATACTTTCCACCTTTTCTATCTCTGTTGTCCATGCCGAGTCTTGGTCTACATGTTTCTTGACTATGTCATGCAGGTCAACAAAGTCTTCGAGTGAGCCAAATTCTAGGAGGCCGATTTCTTTTGTCTCTCGATTAATATTTTCCCAACTCTTTTCACACTCTGCCCACTTCTCTTGAATCTCTCGCTGAGGTTCCTGGGCCATTTTAACCTAGTATTTGGTCGCTTTCCTGATCCGATCGATGATGTTATCCCTTAGCACTTGAATGGCATGATCTTCAGCGTCTTGACCCTTTTGAACCACACTGATGTAATCAATCCTTTCTACTTCTTGGCGAGATTTCTCATACCACCTTTCGACGTCCTTGCAGGTCACTAGCCCCATAAGGGTGTCTTCTTGGAAATCATCTATACCTACAGTGAAAAGGTTTCGTTTATTCGTGAATTTGGCATAGGAATATTGGAACTCACTTCTCAAAAAAACATGGCCTGTGTGGATTCCTAATAGTATTTTTCCAAATGGCGCAGATGATCCAACTCATTAAGTGAAATAGATAACTCTTTTTTATCTCTTCTCACTCTATCCAATGTGGCATCCGTGATAGCCATCCCTGCACTGATAAGCTCGAACGTCTTGGTGTGTTCTGTGCTGAGCAGTTTCTTCTATGTAGTGATGTGAATCGAGCTATCCAACATGAGCCTCCTCTTCTTAGTGGTTCTCTTCATGATGGATTTTCTTTTCCTATCATAGGTGATCTCTTGTATGTCAGTGACCTCATCAACAGGTTTGAGGATTTATTGTTCTCCCCAAGTTAGAGTATCTCCCAGGCTCCCAGATGTATGTATATGTTCTAGGATTGGTTCTTGAACTTCTTATATATGACCCAATGACTCGACCTCCATTTATTGTGCATCTGATGGTGAGGCATCGACCGAAATTGAAGAGCCAGGGATGGGTATGGTAATTACTTGGTAATCGGTTGTCGATGTGCCAATTTCTTGCTGTGAAACTTCCTCTTTCTGACCTATTGATCCCATCTCATACCTCGAGCTATCCATTGGGGTTCCAGACAAGTCGATTAGCTCATTTTCTAAGACACTTTCGACCTCATGGTTTCTCTGCGGAAGGTTTTGAATTGAAGCATCGGGACCTGGGGTAGATGCTTTCTCGGGTTCCTTTTTCTCTGTAATTTGCACCAGAGTCACCAGGGAAACCTATGAACTCTCCTCCTCATCATAGATAGTTATTAAGTAAAACAAGGGGTTTGGTACACTTTTTCTACCTAGTGTCCTTCCTATATCAGGATGGGTTTAAATTCTCCTAGGTGATATGATCTGTGGTGGTGGAACTTCAAGGTTTTTTGTCCCGATGATTTCTTCAAGTTGTATTGGCTCTCCTTTTCTTTTGATTGGGTCATCAATGAGAATTCTCGACATCTATACGAGATCAAGGTCATTATGTAGCTGATCAATGATCCTTTCCACCCCTTCTAGAAAGAGAATCCCTCTTCTTTGTGCCTCTGTAGTCTTTGCCACTCTGATCTCTTCCCCAACTCCGAGGGCCTCTTGAGCCGACTACTCTATTGTCTTCACTTTCTCATTGACGCTCATAGCCTTGAACCTAGTCATGTTTGGATTGGAAATTCTCTATACTACCTCCTCCCAGTCCTGAGCACATTCTGTGAAAATTTCATATTCAAATTTATCATGCGCCTATGGCCAACTGGAGGATACTTGTGAAGCATGTTGGGGAACCATGCCTTTAAGGTCGTTCTTGCAGAATCGACTTGTCAGGAACCTGAATTCAAGTTGGCTCAACCCTTCTTGTTTGTATTGATCAGTGTTCTTTACCAAATAAAACCCCACATGGAATTCATAGGGTATGAAAGATCGCTTCTTGTCCTTGACTAGCATGGCATTATAGCCCTGTAGGATAGTCTGTTAGCATATTTCTCACACAATGAGCCGGTCTGGGACGTGATCAGGGAGTATATGCGATGCTCTGATGGACCCAAACACCCTGATATAGGTTGAGTGTTCATCCAAACACTAGTGGCCTACCTTTCGCTACCATTTTCTTGGCTGTTGTGGATAGTCTCGGGCATTCCTTTTAAAATACAATAAAATGAATATGGGTAATTAATTCAATGAAAATGAGTGCGTAGGATTTTTTATACATGTTCTCCCATAGTATGATGAAATAAACGTGAGCAGGGAGCTCCGCAACATGCCAACTTAGATTCATGTCGGCGAAGACATTCCTTACATAGACCACATTGAGAAATTACGAGGCCATGTGGAAAGTGGGTGATTTCCCTTATTTTAGCATCTGAGCCTATTGTACACATATGCTAATTTATTTGAAATTATTCCTCCCTAGTTGAAGATGCTTCTAGAGATCGCCAGTGTGTATGCCAAGGGAATCCATGCTTCCGAAAAATTGGAGCAGTCCTTCTCTCCATATAGTCGTCAGATGACATCCATCAAGTAGATGTATGGCTCCCTCAGGTTAACTATCCCATACCAACCATTTCTCCAGTTTGTAATTTTTTTTCCCTCTTTCCACCATGAATCCATCAACCATCTAGTGTCGTGGAATTCATAGAAATTCACCATGAAGTTTGTGTTTAGCCACTCCTATGGATATATGAGTTTTTAATAATTCTGGACTTCTGTCAAGAGGAAAAATCCAACACACTCACCATTCTCATCATTGATTAAGCATTTATGCGTGTTTGTATAGTCGATTATCCACTTCAAAATCTCCACGCATGGGAAAATCGAGGTTCTGCTGGCTACCATGCGAAAATATGATCGTCAGATATTTGGGAACACCTGGTCATTGAGCTCCCTTATATCCGGGTTGCTTTGTGGGATACACTCTGTGTACTCCTCCTGGTTGATTCTAATGAATATGTCCCCCCACTGTGGGAGAATTACTTTGGATCCGATGCTTTCTTCTATATCACCGAAGACCAGAGGTTGGACAAAGTCTTTCTTAGTTGAGGTTTTAATGACAGGATCCACCTTGGGAGCGTAATCCAACTGTCTCGTGGTACTAGGTGAAGAGCCTTCACCTGTTTCTGCTTCCTTCAACTTAGGTTCTCTCGGCGAGTGTCTGGTCGTAGGCTTTGTTGGAGGCATTTTACCAGAAACTAGAACATAGTTAGAGACTGTGTAATAAATCAAATGCATATGTAAATCATGACTGTCGAATTGAAAAACTTGAACACATACCTCTGCTTCTTGTTTAACCTGGTTTTGATAATTTGAGGATCAACACAGTCTCTAGACGTTTGCTTTTCTTCCTCAAATGCTTTGGAATTCAAACTTGTGTGCATAATGAAATTGTTCAAAGGCATTCTAGAGATTTAAATAGGGACGAAATTACTTTTTCACATTGACCATTCAATTCAGGTTATGAGTTCAGTTCTATAAAATCTTCCGCCAGATATTCAAAGTCATTTAAAATTAAATTCAATCGTAAGTTGACGTCGTGGGCGCGGGTCATCATCGTGGCTTATCGGTGATTTCAAATTGTTGTTGTTCAATCAACACATGGGGTAGCAAAAAATGCAGGATGAAACATTAACTAATCTATGAAATGTTAGAATCTGATCGTATCTAGTGCCCAAAACATCCCATCAATTTTCTACTCCAGCTGGTGAGTCGAGGGTCGGGGTTTCTCTTTGAACATTTTTCGTTGATATCTCCTCGCAAAAGCTCTGATGCCGAAAAATATTTCCATACAGAGTTGGCATGGAAAGGATAACTTGGAGGTGTGAATAGGACATAGGAAACCTTAATATGACTCAAGTTGAAAATAGGTTGGACGACACCCCTATGCGACAAAGGAATGTGGAACTTGAGACCAATGTCTTCGTCTACCCGTGTTGTTCGGAATCGAGATTTTTCTTAAGATGAATGTTCTAAGACTCGATCCTATCTTTTCAACGCCAAAAATTATCCAGGATCGACTATCGGCGATAAACCTACCCAAGTGCTCCCGGGTTGACTCTCCCACAAATTTCCCGATGCCGAAAGTGTATCTGGGATCATTGATAGACGATATATTTATTGCAAAAAAAATCAATTGTTTTAACCCTTCTAGATTTCCTCGACCTCGAGCAAGCGAATCAATCATTGGATATCGATAGTTCCTTATGTCTTTTTTGAATGCCTATCTTTCCCGTACTTTGTCGACGTCAATGGGGATCAACTAACTCTTGAAATTTTGTGGCGAATAACTCATGCAAACCAACTCTGCCTTCTTCCAATGTTGATGGTGCATTAACGATCAATGATTAGTGTAACTGTGTGGCCATTTTACCTGCTTGAATTTTTCCGATGCCGAACACAAGCACGTTAGTCACAATGTTAGTTGCAGATTCTTAGTTAGTATGCCAAGTTCTTTTATACACAAGGTTTCATTTAACAGATTCAAACAAACTCATCTTGATTGATAAGAGTCATGAAAACACAACAAAATGAACCATCCCCCCATAGTGAACTCAATTCAGATAGGGCAAGAAAAAAAGTGGTACCCAAAAGTGACAACATCTCATGAAAACTTTTAGGGTGTGTTGAGCACTCAACAGCTTGCTCATACAAGTACTTATCCTTCCTGATGGTCTCAGTCAAGGTCCTAGGTTCATCATATTAAATCTTATCTTTATAAAAGGATGGTAGTCCACTAAAAAACCTTTGTACTTTCACCTTTTCATCTTTTATAAACCCTACATACTTTAGCAGTCCCATAGACTTCTTTTCATACTCTTTCATGGTCATGCTGCCCAGCCTAAGTTCAAAGAACTCCTACATTTTCTTGTCATAGAAGTGCTCTAAGAGGAACTCTTTCTGAAAATACTTCTTGAACTGCTTCCAAGTGATCATATTCTCATTAATATGCTTAACTTTCTTTAGTTGGTCCCACCACATTGCAGCTTTCCCATGTAAATGGTAAGTGGAGAACTTGGATTCTAGGTTTGATGAATAGTTATGCAATTGACAATATCTCTTGAGTCCAAGGAACCATGCCTCAACATCATCTTCCCTTTTCTTTTCACCATCAAAGGATGGTGGATTAAAATTCCTCAACTCTTCTTGCAAATTCTCCACTTCATTCCTTCTTGTTATAACCCAAAAATTCTCTACCTATGCATACATGGCATTGGCCTTTCTACTTACACAATTTGCCAAGCTACAGTTGAGACTCTCTCTTAAATAACCATTTTTTGGAGCATGTACGCGCCCTGCTGCACTAATGCCCACGTACACACATGGGATGCACACTACACAACCCATGTATATATGCAAGCTGCATGCTAAGAAGACCGTGTTTACCTCCATAAGCTTCAAAAAATAAAAAGTTGTAAGGAATTTGGTAGATTTTACGGGCTATAGTCAGTTTCCCAACCATTTTACCCTTTGTAGCTAGTCCCCAAACCAATTAACTATATTTTTATGATATAAAAGGATGTCTTGGGGTCTCATTCCATAATCAAGAGTTATAACAGAGAAAATCTACCAAAATCCCTTCCCCTTTCAACCCAATCTTTGCAGCCCTTTCTGAGATTTGGCCTCAACATTCCCCTCCATTCTTCTCCCTATACAATCGCTTCCCTATTTCTCAAGGAGATCAATTTATTGTGAAGAGGTATCAAAAGAATTATGCACTTGGAGCAGCAGTAAGAGAAGCCCAGACTAGGTTCACGGAGCGTCTGCCAACAAGAAGGTTGTAACTTTTGTAATCTTCACATCTGAATAAAAGGGTTCTATTTTTGTCCCAAATATTGTGTTTTTGTGCTTAATTGATTAATGCATTTACATTTATATCTGAACCCTAACATTGGTAAGTAGAGATAGGACATCTTGTAGCTTTGTTGTCTAAATTGTTTGCAGTTCAACAGTGGGAGGAGACCAACAACCAAAGAAACTACAAAGGAGAAGGAGACCTACACCAACTGAAAGGACCTAAGGTACATCCTCTTTTCCTTCTCTTATCTTTTGAGTTTAGATTTTTTGGGGTAGTTTAGAAGTAGAGCCGTCTTTCAAGGGAGATCAATGATCTTCCTATACTTTGACCCAGTATAGTTATAGGGGTGTTTTCCCCACTAGAAAAATTGGCGACTCCACTAGGGAGTCTCTCTAGGGTCTTAGAGGAAGGTTTTTTGGTTTTTATTGGTTTCTTTATTTCCTTTTGATTTATTATGAAGTTTACTGAGTCTTTTTAGAGCCTCTAGTCACCTCTCTAGGTGCCTACCAGTTTTCCCTTCCCAGTTAGTTCCAGTCTTTTCTTTTTGAAATTTTTGAGAGGTGTACGCTCTTTTATTTGGCTCATCACGTGTACATACGTGCTCTGCATAGTATACAACCCACATACATACGCAGACTGTTGGTGCAACAACCTGTGTCTTTGTATCTTGAAAGGGTTTTAAAAGAAAAGAGTTTTCTTTCTCTTTCCTGCCAGAAGCCTTGGGTTTCTTAGGCCTTTCTTGGACTTTACAGAGTCTCTGTTAGTGGGTTTAGCTTGGGTTAAAGATTCAGTTTCAACTTGTTTCTTGGTTTTCTTTTTTTTTCCCTAGAGGTTTGGAGTGAACTTTCAAGTTTTAGATCCCCATTTAGGTTCTTTTGAGTCCATGCATTTACACAGTTAGCCTAGGTTCTGATTCAATCTTGGATTCTTTTTTCTCTTTTCCCTGTTTCATGCTTTGAAAAAACAAAAAAATAATCTTTTACTTTTGTTTTTTCTTCTTTAAGCATTTAAAAATTAAATAAAAAATTCTACATTTAGTTTGGTAGTGCAACGTACATTGCTTGTTTGCAAAAGAAAAGAGTTCTAGTTTCAAAGTTATTCCTTGTTTATCTAAAAGTATAAGTTGTTTTACATCATGAAATGAAAAATATATTTTAGGAAGCTTTTAGTTATAAGATATTGAAACATTAATTTGAAAAGTTGATTTTACAAAGATTTTACAAGCTTTTGCTTTAAACTCGAACTATCTAGTTTTGTTTTTACATTAAGTGCTCTAAAGTTTTATTTGTTTTTGTCGTTTCCAGACACCACTAGTTGAATGATCACATCCTTTTCATAAATCAAGCCCATAAAATCAACACTTAACTTAAAATCTACTAGACTTTCTGTTTGTAGGGTTCACCAACTAGTTTAGGCTTTTAGGGCCTTGAAATAGGCATGAAGAGGATACTCTTCAAGGCCATTTAAAACAAACATTGAATTCTAAGATAGGGAGTGTATAAAGTACAAAGTCATAAGAGTTAGTCGCTACCCACATCTAACACAGGGGATAACCACAAGGTCGCTTAAGGAAAGGTAGAGGAGATAAAATCTCTAAAGCATTTGACCGAACATAGTGGGGATTGTATATTGAGGGTCTTTCCTGGAAATCAAACTGATCGCATTTTCCTACGAAGCATTGTGGACCTCGAATCCATTAGAGATCCTTATTTTTCTTTCAGACCAATTTCTTTTGACACCCTTGAAATGATTCAGACTTGTTTTCCTGCTCATTATGATCAACCCAACTGCCGACTGTACCTATCTGGTGACTATCTAGGAGTTGGAAACCTAGTTTCCTATTTTTACGGACTTAGACAATTTACTGTAGGGGAATTAATAATGTAGTACCTAGGAAGGACATTGGGTTGTGCTTTGCAAAGTATTCTTAGAGGGTTCTTCTGTGTTTGAGTTGCACTTGCACCGATAAGTTGCTCTAGTGTCGATTAGTGTAACTATCCTTTCCACTTGTTAGTTGTCTACTTGATCTACCTTTAGGATTTTTTTTAGTGTGTGCTATGTGTCTCATGTTTGATAAACCTCTTAGTGTCAGTTGATCATTTAACAAAGTGGAAGATCAACAACTTCGTCGTTTGCATAGGCTTCAGGGCCTGTCGCTGGTTACTTTGGATCCACCTCTGCCACCTTTGAGGTGTAGACTAGATAAAAAAGGATCGTTAGAAGTTACTGGGCCACATGTAACTGTACCTGAGCCAGCTTTGAGATAGAACTTTCCATATCCATAGGAATCTATCATTTCTGACCTCGATACTGAGGGTTTCAGGCCATCAAATTCTTCGATCATCGACTTATCGACGTAGGTTTTAATTCAGTT